>JANKOE010000206.1:25783117-25795674 GCA_026284465.1 Erythroxylum citrifolium | reverse complement strand
GAGATAAGAAGCCGGGCGGATAAGTACATTTAGCTCGAAGAGGTATTAAAAAACACAAAGCGCAGAGCAGATGACCGCGGGTCGAGTGGAAAATCCGAGGACGAACATAAAAGGCAGAGAGGTCAATCAAGTTGGCGGAAGCCGGTCGATCGGCAAGATCAGCGGCGCGAAAACTTCACCCCGCTAAACAGGCGATATACGGAGGTGTTAGAAGTCATAAGAGCTGAGGGGGAACCCCTCCCAGAGCCTAGGGCCATGATAACTCCCCTGAAACATCGGGACACCTTTCTGTACTGTCGCTTCCATAGAGATGTCGGACATGATACGGAAAGTTATTGGAACTTGAAGAAGGAGATCGAACTCCTCATCCAGCGGGGAAGGCTAAGTAGGTTCCTGAGGTACGGGCAAAATGCCAGGCGAGATAATAAGGATAGAACCGATCGGTCCGACAATTGGCGAAGGCCTCAGAGGTAAAATGACAGACAGGACAAGGAAAGGAGGAATAGGAATCTGGATGATCGGCATAACGCGAGGGCACGATCAAGGGCAAGAGATGAAAGAAATGTCGAGCGGCAAGATGATCGACCGGTCAGGGTCATAAACATGATATTTAGGGGGAATGCAGCAAGAGGGTCGACCACCAAAGGAAGGAAAAGGTATGTCAGGCAGGTCGGAGAAAACTCACCAGCAAAAGTAAAAAAGCCGAACGATGGGGTGATTTCGTTCGATGAATCCGATCTAGATGGTGTTAGAAGGCTAAGTAGGTTCCTGAGGTACGGGCAAAATATCGGGCGAGATAATGAGGATAGAACCGATCGGTTCGACAATTGGCGAAGGCCTCAGAGGCAAAATGACAGGCAGGACGAGGAAAGGCGGAATAGGAATCCGGACAATCGGCATAACGCGAAGGCACGATCAAAGGCAAGAGATGAAAGAAATGCCGAGCGACAAGATGATCAACCGTTCAGGGTCATAAACATGATATTTGGGGGGAATGCAGTAGGAGGGTCGACCACCAAAGGAAGGAAAAGGTATACCAGGTAGGTCGGAGAAAACTCACCAGCAAAAGTAAAGAAGCCGAACGATGGGGTGATTTCGTTCGATGATTCCGATCTAGAGTGTGTTAGTCATCCTCGTGATGACGCATTAGTGGCCACCTTGAATATGGATGGTAGTGAGGTGAAATGGGTAATGATCGATACAGGCAGCTCAGTCGACCTGTTATATTGCGACGCCTTCAAGCAAATGGAGATTCCTGAAGAGCGATTACTGTCAATTAAGGGGGCCATCAAAGGGGTAACTGGAGCGTCGGCCTATCCATTCGCTTGGGTATTACTGAATGTAAAATTTGGGCAGAAACCACGCCAGGTGGAGAGGAGCGTAGAATTCTTGGTCGTCAAGTTTGCGGAGGCATATAACGCCATAATTGGACGAGCTACCTAAAACACACTTAGAGCGGTCGTCTCCACCTACTACCAGGCAATGAAGTTTCCAACCCCACATGGGGTCGGTGTTGTCAGGAGCTAGCAAAAAATCGCCAGGGAATGCTACTTAGCAGAAACAAGAGCGCTTGACAGAGCGGTCGTTTTAGCGAGCTCTCGTGATGGAGAGACTCAGGAGGAAGCTGAGATGGTGGCCACTGCAGAATAAATGCATGGGATCAAAGCCGAACAACATTCCTTACCTATAGATAAGCTCGTTTTTTATTTATTTCCTTGTTCAGGATTTTACTATTTACGCTCTTGCGCATGTAATCTGTGGGAACCTTTTTTCTGATTTATACTAGTCAGGTTTTTTAACGGCCCACACTTTTGTCGTCATCAATAAAGAATCTCAGATTTCTCGGTATCAACAGCTTTGTTAAGATTAGATTAAGGGCAGGATAATCGACATTGGTCGGCTACGGCCGAGACTAATTACTCAAAATTGACAAATCATTCGATGACGATCGACAAGGTTGCCAACACAAGATGTTGGAGCCGATCGACAACGATAAAATTCGACAGGGTTGCCAACACAAGATGTTGGAGCTGATCAACAACGACAAAATTCAACAGGGTTGCCAACACAAGATGTTGGAGCCGATCGACATAATTAGGCTACGGCCTCGACATAATTAGGCTACAGCCTCGACATAATTAGGCTACGACCTCGACATAATTAGGCTACGGCCTTGACATAATTAGGCTACGGCCTCGACATACTTAGGCTACGGCCTCGACATAATTAGGCTACGGCCCTCGAGTAACGCTCAGGCTTCGACAACGTCCAGTCAGGTTCCAAACGAGATTTTGGAACCAGGCGATGCCGAGAACAGAATCTAGGGTCGCTCGGCCTCAATAACGATCGATCAGGTTCCAAAAACTACCAGCCTCGACATCGAGTCTTTTTGCGCCATGATTTCACTCGAACGATAAGACCACCCGGCCGCGAGGGATATAATTTTTTATATATGACGTTAACAAAAGCCTAAGTTGCGAGACAGCAAGAGATAAAGTAGAGTCTTTGTTTTGTTAATGATTCCACCGGCCACAAGCCCGGCCGGGGGGGCCCTAAGATCGTACAATCAGAAGTCAGAAGTCGGGGAAAGGAGAAGAACTAGCAGCTGGGTCGCCAGGAGACGAGGTCAGCATGGCGACCGGCACAGGGTCAGGATCTGCGGAAGGAATCGAAGGGACATCCCCTTGAGCTGACTCCTCTTCTTCGTTTGAGCTATGGTCCAGCATCTCATCTGGCAACTCCTCCTTCATCCCATCCAGCGAAAGTCCGAGCTCAGGAGGAAGCAGTGGCTCGGTATAATCCTCAAACAGAGGGCCGTCCGTCCCGTTAGGAAAGCAGACGCGGTGGCAGTTCCTCAGAAGGGTAAGAGACATGTCGCTGATGAATTCTATGCATTCGTCGATTAGATATCGCTCCTTCCACCGCTTGATAGCTGCAACCCTTTCCTTTTTGATAGAGCTCTGAAGCTCCCGTAATTTCTTTTCAACCCTTGATTGGGTATCCATCGCGTCATGGCAATCCTCGAGAAACTTTTTCCAAAGCTCTTCCTCTGTTTGTATGCGAGAATTTTCCTTGCGAATTTCGTCCCTCAGGCCCTGGTTGATGAGCTACACCGCCCGGTGCTCTCCCTCCAGTGTATCCCTCGAAGCAATTGCTCTATTCTTCTCTTCCTCGGATGACTCAAGCTGAGCCCTCAAAACGTCTTTCTCCCCCTCCAGAATACGCCTTTTCTCTTCCTCTACTGAAGCAAGCTGAGTGACCGCAAAATCCTTCTCCTCCTTCGCGGTTGAAAGATCAGCTTTCAAAGCTCGAACCTGTTTGTGAAGGTCTTTAACCTCCCGATCCACCGCTCCAAAAACCTCTTCGAGTTGACCGAAACAACGGTACATCTCGTAGGAGAAAGTCAGATTCTGGAAGGGACGCGTTTAATTAAAAAAAAAGAGGAAGAAGAAGGGGGTGCGAGAATTACCCTCGTGCAGTTGCGTACGAGTCTGGATGATAGCTCTTTATTGTTCAAGGAGCCCAGGAATTTCTCGTCTAAAGGAAGAAAAAAATTCTCGACAACTTGAAGGGCTACATCGATGTCCTCGAGCGAGGCGTTTTCACCTAGAGCAATAGGGGATGCCTTCTTTCCCCTGGTCTCTTTCCCTTTTTTCTTATGTTTCTCCTTCTCCCTATACTGGTCCTCATCCATTGGGCAAGGAGATGGGTCGAGGGCCTGAACGGCTCCTTTCCTCCTCTTCCTCTTCCTCTTCCTCCTCACTAGTTGATCGAATCCGAACTACTGTAGTCCGCGTGGACGCAGTTGATTGATCGCGCACTGAGGGCTGATCAGCAGGCGCCGGTACGACAAGGGCAGTAGACTGCTCGAGGATGGCTGGTCGGGCGGTGTCCTCGCCGACCTCCGCGCCTTGCGCCTTAGCTTTCGACCCAGCACCCTTACCCGGACCTTTGGACTGACGGGGGTGGGAAGACGAGCTGATTGCCTTGATCTTCACCATGGCTGCGCAACAATAGAAGCAGGTTAGAAATCGATGCCAATACCAATGAATGCAGTAAATAGTTAAAATGCGGGAAGTTAACTAGGGGGACATTTTCTTCTCCTAGCCCACTAATTTGGGGTAGAGGGTCGATCGCGAATGAACTAGCCGAAGCCCCTCCACTATGTCCGCGATTGAGGCAGTCGAAATCGTAATGGCCGAGCGCCTTAATGCGGTCGACTACTTCCCATTCCTCCCGGGAAAGGAGCAGGTTTGAAACGTCGTTCCATCGCTCGGCAAGGGGATACCTCCAGGCCCTAAATTTGAAGGCAGATCCCAACGGCCTTATGAAAAAATACTTGGTTCTCCAGGATTGGACCTTGGAAGTCATCCTGGCAGGACGATAGCGGGCATCTCTATACTGAAAATGAGGGACCCTGGCCCTAGCGATCGAACTCTGGTTCATCCGCAGGAAATGACGCATGACGCCGACCGATGGCTGATGCCCAAAATAATGGCACAACAGAGCCAATCCATTGAGGAACCTCCAATCATTCGGAGGGATCTGGCTCGGCCTCAAGGCGTAGGCGTTGCATATGTCATCAATAATCGAGGCGAATGGCAACCTCATACCCTCAACTGAAAAAAACCCTTCCGAAATAGCGAGGTAACCATGGCCATCGCTATAAATCCTCTCGTCCTTGCCGGCTAGTCTAGCTCCCTAAGAAATGGGGATATTATTTTTAGCCACCAATCGGGACAGTTCCTTCTCAGTCATCGTTGATAGGTCGGCTGGTGGCCTCTCAACGACTTGCCCGTCTTTTCGGGTACTCGCCCCACCTTCCTCAGTTATTACTGTCTCCGGCGCCACATTTCTGCTGGTTTCTGGTGCCCCCATCATTTCTGCCATTATTTCCGGCGACCCAGCAATTTCTAAAACCTTTTCGGGCGCCGGGGAAGGGGAATCGGATCCTTCCCTAAATCTAAACTCGCCTCTAGGGCTAGTTGACGATATGACTACAAAAGAAAAAATTTATAGGATGGAGGAATGGGAGAAAGGACGTACCTAGTTTGGTAAAGGAAGGAATTTCAAGACGGCAAAAAGAAAGCTTCGGAAACTGAAAGCGAGAAGGTGCAAAGGAAAACGGTGGAAATCGGAGAACGAAATAAGCGTGAAGAAACGTCAATGAAATAAAAAGTTCGTATTCATAGAAGACCAACGCCAACCGATGCTCGACGCGTGGTGAATATTTGAACCATCGTGAACACGTGGCATAATCTGAGCCAGAGTAAGTTAGGGTTGTTTGAAAACTGCAACGGCGCGCCAAGTGAAAGGACACGCTTGACGGCTGCACGGTAGTTAAAAGGACGCACTTGACAGCTGTACAGTAGCCAGAGGGACGTGCATGACAACCTGTCAAATAACACGAGTCGCCAGTAATGATCACGCCTAGTTATCCGATCGACAGGTCTCGCCACTACACCTACCCGACCGACCTCGCCGTAGTGCTCGACCGACTGGCCATACTGTTGCAGCCGATCGGTCGTCTCTTCCTACCAGTCCGTTAAGACGTTGCGCTTGCCTGGTCGGTCGCATCATGTCATAACCAACCGGTCGGGCCTAGCACGAGCTGTCTCCAAATCATGCTGTTTTATATACTCCTTCGACCCTTCCCTTGGCTCAGACTCGAGGAGTAGGAAGCTTATTGTCGGGTCGGCTGTGCTAGGCCCAAGCCCTCTTCACACGTCTACCCCGGCCCGTTTGGCCCATCAGGATTTAGATTCCCATGCAAACACAACGACTCACGTAAAAACTTAAACCTAGCAACAACTTCAGGTATATAAGGCATTATTCCTACCAGATTCAAGTATGAGAATAGACTTCCGCTTCTCTTTGTTTACAACAACCAAAAACCCTACAAAAAGACTAACTTGAGCGTCGGAGGGGCCTCCCGGGAACCAACCCCCGGCGTGCCTTCATCTGTTTTGCAGGTATCTCACAGCCCAAATCATACAGAACATGGATCAGAACAACGATGTTCAACCCCAACAGAATCCGACTGAACCACAAATAAACAACATAAATGTGCTAGAAAAATTATGGACAAGAAAGCATAAATAATAAAAACATTTATATGATATAAATATTTTATATTTAAACTTATGCTTTTTTTCTAAGCTTATAAGGTTGAAGGTCATTTATCAAAAAAAAAGTTTGAAGGTTTTTTTGTGAGTTCATAGGCATGTTTGAGAAATATATATGAAATAAATTAAAATGAAATATAAATGAAATTAAAGCCAATTTCAAATGACAAAATTATAGTATTGTTTTTTTTTGAAAAGAAAATTTTAGCATTGTTATTTGTTAGTAAAATTTCACTGGTCATGTGATGTGAAAAATTGGTATGAAATGGCGGTGCATATACTCGCTGTATAGCGTGTCGTCGGAAGAATCAGGTACGAATCTCGTATGAAAGATCTCGGCCACGTGGTCATATCCTCCGCAATACTACAATAGAAAAGAACAGTAAAGAACGCATCCATTCAAAATTTTTAGAAAAAAAAGAAGGTTAAAAATAAGCAGACGAGAGAGAGAGAGAGGAGCCGTCTCGCGGGACCACATGCGTGTCAAGAAAGGGAGATTGTTGCAACAGCTCGCGTTAACGTCTGATTGGACCACGTTTGCGAGGAGAAAAAACATGAAACTACACCTGGTGCTCATTGACAAAGAGAGAGAGAGAGATGAACGGTTGAGATTGTATCTTGTATTCAGTAGTTCGACGTCACACCAACTGGACATGTCGGATCTCTGCCCGTGAAGGTGACGGGCAACCCCGGCTTTGTGGCCCCCAGGTGAATTTTTTTTTGCCCTTTTTTGCCTCTTCTTTGCGAACCCACCCCATGGACTCTTTTTAATGGGTTCTCGTTCTTCTTTCCAAAGCTCTCACGTCTCGTCTCTTTGCAACACTTACTTGTTTCGGAGCTCTGTTTTTTTTGTTCTGTTATATTATAAATAGCTCCTTTTTTATATAGATAAGTCGATTACGTTCTGAGATTTTTCGAGGTCCTTAGAACTAATTAATGGCGGGTATTTGTTGCGGAGTGGTCGGTGAAACCGAAGGAGCTTCGGTTGAGCCAAGTCCACGTGCTTCGCGGCGGAGAAGGCTGGAGCTAAGGCCGTTTGCTTCTGTCTCTGACATGGCTGTGCCAGCTCCGTCAGAAAACGGACGAAAACGGCAAAAGCTTGATGTGTTCTCGATTCCGTCGTCGGTCTCTTCTCGTGATAGTCATAACGCTGTAAGAAGCCGTAAGGCAAGCGAAGATGATAATTTTGAAAATTGTAAAATTGGACAGGCCGATAGAAATCAGTGTTTGGTGGATAGCGAATCAGATGGTAAGTGTGTTACTCAAGAGTTTGTGAAATTGGAGCCTCCCAAGTTCGGTATGACCTCAGTTTGTGGTCGGAGACGAGACATGGAAGACGCGGTGTCTACACACGCGTCGTTTAGAAGCGAAAACGCTTCCTTTTTCGGGGTGTTTGATGGGCACGGTTGCTCTCATGTAAGTATTCTGTATTCGATGATGATTTAAAGAGAAAAGGTGTTTTGTAGTTATAGCTTTAATAACAACCTCGGATTTTCGGTTTGGTTGGTTCTTGTAGGTGGCTTTCAAGTGCAAAGATCGGCTACATGAGATAGTAAAAGAAGAAATCGAAAACTTTAAGGACGAGAAGTCTGTGGAGTGGAAGAGAACTATGGAAAAGAGCTTCGAAAGAATGGACAAGGAGGTTGGCGAGTGCAGCTATAGAGATAAAAGTCCGGTTTGTAGATGTGAGATGCAAACTCCTCAGTGCGACGCCGTTGGATCTACTGCTGTTGTCGCCGTTGTTACGCCTAATAAAATTGTTATCTCTAACTGTGGTGATTCTCGTGCCGTCCTTTGCCGAAACGGCGTTGCTATTCCGCTTTCCTCCGACCATAAGGTGAGATTTTATCCTCAAGTCTTGAAAGCCCTCTGATTGCTAGTAAAAGATTAGAAGTTCGTTTACATAAAAAAAAAAAAGAACTGATTTAATAATCATGTGCTTGTTTTTTGAATATATAGCCTGATAGGCCGGATGAGTTGGTTAGAATTGAAAACGCCGGCGGTAGAGTCATCTACTGGGATGGACCGAGAGTTTTGGGTGTTTTGGCTATGTCTCGAGCAATCGGTATGAACTATGTTATGAACTATTGACTCTTTTTTAAATTTTGGATCAAAGCATATACATAATAATAGTTATTTACTCAAGTAACGGTATGTTTTTATTAGGTGATAATTATCTGAAGCCTTATGTGATATCGGAGCCGGAGGTAACGGTCACGGACAGGACGGAGGAGGACGAGTGCCTTATATTGGCAAGCGATGGACTCTGGGACGTGGTATCAAACAACACAGCTTGTGGAGTCGTACGGATGTGCCTTCGCGGGCAGAAACCTCCTCCGACGCCGAAGTCTCCTCACAGCGACGCCGGCTTGAGCAGTGGAGCTGTAGATAGCTCGGACAAGGCCTGCTCTGACGCATCAGTTCTGTTGACTAAGTTGGCTTTGGCGAGGCACACTACGGATAACGTGAGCATTGTGGTGGTTGATTTGAGAAGGAACGCGCAACATGGGCAGCTAAAGAATGCGAAAAGCTAATTAATTGGATTAGGGAAAGATAATTAATTATTCGTATAAAAATATGTAAGCGTATAGGAGTGAGCTTGATTTCTCTTGGTAATTGTAATTTTGTAGAATGACGAGCTATGAAAGAAAAAATTTAGCAGGTGGATAGTTCGTTTCCTGAGATCTGCAAAAAGGACTGCATTATGGATGCTTTTATAGTTAAAAATCTGATTGTGTGAGAGAGACGACACTTGCAGTCTCTCGTTCCAAGTTTACCGTTTACTCGCGTTCTATATGCCTGGGTGAATTAGAAAAATCCTCAATAAATTAGTAAATATTAAAAAGATATTTTTATTATTAAAATTTAATATTTATATGCTTAAATTTGATTTATAGGACTACCTATTCAACAAAGTATTAAATATTAAATGATGGTAATAATGTTATGCAAATTTTATTTTGTAAAGTAATTAGATAAAGGTCAAAGTTATTAAATCAAATATTTTTAGTAAGTTTTGAATTTAATTAATATTAGTGATTTTTTAATAAAATTTCTTTTGTAGAAATTAACATAGTGGTAAATGTAATAATCTACCAACTTATTTATAAAAACCTAATCCAACGCATTTACGGTCCTTTCAATTATCAAATAATAATAATTATTATTTAATTATCACAATATATTTGATAGAATTATATAAATTTTTATAAAAAATAACAATTTATGTAGTATTTAGATTGAGTAATTTAAATTATTTGATTTAGTCATATTATAATGAAAGTTATGTGAACTTTTATAAGAACACAAATTTAATAACTATTACATGTAGATTATTAATATTTAATTATATTTTTAATTTAAAAATAAAAAAGAGAAACACAAATAAACGTAATATCATTTAATATTATATTTTAATTTAAAATGCTAATATAATGTCCACATTAATAATAAATTACAAATTAATTATAATATGATCAAATATTTAATGTCAAACTTTACCTTATTTTACATATAATGTCCATGCTAATAACAAATTATAAATTAATTATAATATATTCAAACATTTAATAAGTTAAAATAAAAAATAAAAAATTTTACCTTTAAATTTAACGGAGCGGAGAAGATACGGAACATACAGACATTCAATGAAATAAATTTTCATTCCCTTTTATCTATCATTAATAAAAGGGAAAGGAACGAGTAAAGAAGCAGAAAAGTAAAAAGCAAGGAGTGGTCAACTTGGAACTAGGAAAAGACTGGATGAGATAGAAGCTCCCTCCCCTTTGGTGTTTACGGAGGGCCAAATACCGGTACTGACTACAGATGCTCCACCCATTATTATTATAATTATAAATTATACAGTTGGACTCTGGATAAAAAGGGGCTTTATATCAGTTGTACTCTATTCTATTAAATTAAATAGCTCGCCCAAGGTGGAATACCCTAATAAATACATAGGAGATGTCATGTGGACAAAAAGGTGGGGGGCTCGCTTATAGTTATAACTGATCTCAATCATCTGAGGACACGTAGTCTTGTCCTTCGTTTCGGCATCATCAGCTCTGTGCTGTACTAGATCTTATTTTAGATTTGATGTTGATCGCATGTCGTCTTCAGTCTTTCCTTTAATTGGATGATGATGCACGCTTCAAGCACAAACACTCTTTTCTTCCTACTCCTTTGAGATTATTGTTCAACTTGGTTAATTACTGCTCGGATTAAGGAATATTACTCTTTACTGTTAGAGCCTTTTAGCTGATCCACTAATTGTTTAGTCAGAATGGGCAAACACGGCACATGTGCATGTCTAAAGCCCCCTACGATTACCATTCAATTGGTCGGCCATTTGCCTCACTTCTTTGGCTGATTCGGAAGACACTTTCAGACGCTTAAAATGGGTGGGAATTGATTAGAAATACTGTTGAGGGAAATGTTAGTTGATCTTGACATTAATAATCTGACGCCGACCTTGTTTTGTTGTAGCCCCCAGTTTCGAGTATTGATCTCGTGCAAGCTGTTATGGAATGTGACAACTATGGAATCATCGCAGGTCTTTAATTTCAAAGTATATATAGATTAATTAGTTGTCATACTTTCTTTCTTTCTTTCTTTTTTGGTGCCCTTCAAGATTTTCGGTGTGGTGTCATAGTCGTCTTTCCCATCTTGGCCGATAATAACATTGTCTCTTGATAAGAGTGAGTAAGGAGATAGTCCAACAGTTATGGAAACACTACTAAATGATTATGTTCATCTATTTTTAACTTTGTTTATTTCTAGTTTACCTTCTAATGTTAAGCGTGTTTTATCTAATCGTATAGAAAATCTAGTTGAAATTACCCATGTTCCTATACAAAATTGTGTTTATGAGTCTTTTTTATCTTTGTTGAGTCCTTATAGTATCTATTCTCGTGATTGTTCTTAGATAAAAAGTATACGTACTATTGTGTCTACATCTAGACTAAAAGTCAAGGAGATAATTTAGAGTTCTAGATTTGAACAATGTGGTTTTAGATCTATTACAACAGAATAATACGTAAAGCTTGAGGTAACAAAGGGGCTAATCTCTCTCTAGATAGAACACAACCATAGACATCTACATGTAGGAGCTGTACGCCTTATTCTCACACTTCATGGAAGAAAGAGAATTCTTGCTACAGCCAGGATATCTCTTCTAGACATTGCCTACAAAATGTACCAGAATGTCTTGATTGGTACTTTACTAACTACTTTTAACAATGGAAGTGTCATTATGACAATAACACCTGATTTCAATATCAGGTTGGATGATCTCACTTTGTTTGAACGACTGAAAGTTCAGATTCAGATCACCGGAGCAGTTCAAGATCTTATAGCCATCATGACTACCTTACATCTCCAGATGATCAATTGTCTACAGAATCATGCTTTAGACCTCAACTTTTCAAATTCTACTTCGGATACTCTTTATATGACTACTAATCGTTCTAATGATCAAACTACTATCATCCAGATCCCCAAGCAATTACCAACTATGGAGCTTAAAAAGTTGATGCCTACTGAATGAATCACCAATTACTAGAAGGTGTTCCATGCGTCTCATCAACACTCTTTTCATACAACCCAATTGAGCAGTAAAAAAATGCATTTTGCATTCCCAATGCATAATACCAATAGACTGTTATGTCATTTGGGCTTTAAGTTGCCCCATCACTGTTTCAAAGAATCATGACCAAGATCTATGAGCCTATCCTCAACAGTGCAATCATTTACATTAATGACATTCTCTTGTTCTCAAAGACCCATTAGGAATATCATGAAGTGAATCACACGTTAATATAATGATAATCAATGCACAAGAAGGGGGGTTGAATTGTGTATTCTTTTTCGTTAATCCCTTTTAAAAAAAACTTTGCTCAGTTCAGAATTACGAAAACTTTCGTTGGTTAACGATTCTCTAAAACCTTGTGTATGTAAAAAATCAAAATCACAGTAATACGATAATGAGAGGGTTGAGAGAATTTGACGCAATAATTTTTATACTGGTTCACCCCAAACCGTGGGCTATGTCCAGTCCTCAGATGACTTTCTGAGATTTCACTATCTCTCAAAAACGTTTACAAGTATTCTTTCACTGAGCCTCTTCAGGTCTCTTACAGTCAGTAGTCTTTCACACTTAGCCTCCTCAAGCTATCTGTGGCACTTTCAAAATATAAAAGTATGTAGAGCTTGTTACAAAAGTTATCGCTCTAACACTGATCGCACAATATTCTCTCTCTTTTGATTTCAACAGTGTACGAATATGTATTTCTCGTGTGTAATGTATCGTAAAAGTTATATTCTTCAACTCTGACTCCTTATTTATAGTTGAGTCTTCAACTGCTTCTTGATTCTTTAAAGAAACGGTTAGTCAGTTGAAATCTGTAACTTCCTCAGACTGATACTTCCGTCTGC
>JANKOE010000206.1:25720573-25732062 GCA_026284465.1 Erythroxylum citrifolium | reverse complement strand
GCAAAATGATTTCTTAAAAAGTTTTGAAATCTACCGTTTCTCCAAATAAGGCATGTTTTCTTTTCCCGATCCAACAGAGAGGCCATAAATTGGCTCCTCAGTCTTCACATGCCACCATCATGTCCAAACTGAAACTATTCGGAAACCTTTGTACAATATTTAAAGGTATGTGGAGTTATGCAACTATACCATTTTCAGGAATACCAAAAATTATATTCAAACTATGAATAATGTATCTAATAAAAGAACATATAAACGTGTCAAAAAGAACATCATAACTAAAGTGAAGCTGATCCAACCGCAATACCACTAAACTACGTTTAAAGATTGAGGCCATCGAGTGCTAATATTTGAAATCTTTCTTATCCCAATTCAGTAGCTATGTTACTGTAACCATTTAAAAATAAAAGCAGTATGGATTATTTCGGTTAGGTCAAAACAATTGTCAATATTTTTGGCTTTATGCAAAATTTAAGGTCTACTATCATCTGTATAAAACAAAGTAGAAATTATGCACATGAAACTTGAAATTACAAGAAAGAATAGTAGAAGTATTAAGATGAGAGAACAATTTGTAACTTTTCCTTAAAAGGTGACCCACATGGTTTAGGTTGACTCCCAACATGACTTCCTCACTCTCTCATGAATGAATTCATTATTTAATTCTAAATTATTGATTTTATTAGTTAATTGATGCATATATGAAAGATATAACTAATAAGGAGTAAAAGTGGATGATATAGAATTGGATCATGGACTTAATCTTCAAATATTGCAGAACTTGTTTAAACAAATTATGCGTAAGAAGGAAAACAATGACAAATTTAATTTTCTGCCATTAAAGAAGAAAACAGAATGAAGAAGAGGAAATACAATAGATGAGAAAGTTTTCTCTTCATTACTTTTAACGTGTACAAAGATTCTATATATATATACATGAAAACAAGCACGAAGATTGTGTGCTTATAAGAAAGAAAATTATAGCTCATTATTTACACCTCATTATAAGAGAGATCTAGAATATGTACACCTAAACAAAGAATAACAAACTTAACTACCATGTGAGAGAAAAGGAATAAAAACTATCTAATGAAAAAAACTTCATATTTCAACATCCCCTCCTCAAGTTAAGGCCTGATAACAATCACAAAGGCCTAACTTGGAAAACAAATTGTTAAACAATGGAGCACTAAGAACCTTCGTGAAAGAATCTGCCAATTGCTGAGATGAAGGAACGTTTCTTGGTGAAATGAACCTAGCTTAAATTGTTCCCTTACAATGTGGCAATCAATGTCTAGATGTTTGGTTCTTTAATGAAAAACTGGATTGGCTGTTATATGTAATGCAGTCTGATTGTCATAGTGAAGAGGTATAAGAAGTGATTCTGAAATATGAAAATCTCTCAGGATAGGATATCCACTGCAATTCACATACTATTGATGCCATGGATTTATACTCTGCTTCAGCTGAGGATTTTGACACTGTGGTCTGCTTCTTTGTTTTCCAGCTAACAAGGGAATTTCCCTGAAAAATGTAGTACCCTGTTAGTGATTTTCTGCTATTAATACAGGATCTCCAACCTGCATCACAAAAGGCTTCTAATCTTAAAGAACTGTTTGTTGAAAAATACAGTCCTAAGGAAGGATTGTTCTTAATGTATCTCAAAACATGCAAAGTATTCTTTAAATGAAGCTGTCTAGGATCATGCACGTATTGGCTAAGTTGTTGTGTAGCATGAGCCAAATCAGGTCTTGTGTATCCCAAATAGAGTAATCTTCCCACTAATTGTCGGTATGAATAAGGATCTTCTAATTTTGGACCATCATCAATGCTCATCTTGTGCCCCTTCATTAATGGTGTAACAGTAGGTTTACTTCCCATCAACCCTGCATCTTGAATCAAGTCCAGTGTATATTTCCTTTGGTTAACATAAATACCATTTTCAAACCTTGTGATTTCTAAACTAAGGAAGTATTTTGCATGTTGAAGATATTTGATGGTAAATTTATCATCCAGAAAAGATTTGACTACTGTAATCTCTCCTTCGGAATTTCCTGTAATCAGAAAATCATCCACATACACTAGCAAAGCTAGTAATATATTGTATTTAGAAAGGATAAAAAGGCAATTATCATGACATAATTGCTTAAAACCATACTCTTGCAATTTCGTTGTCATTTCTATGTTCCATTGTCTAGAGGCTTGTTTGAGGCCATATAGTGACTTCCTTAATTTGCAAACTTGAGTTGGTTTAGCCTTATCATATCCTTCTGGTAATGCCATAAAAACTTCTTCATCCAAATAACCATGCAAAAATGCATTGTTAATATCAAGTTGGTGTAGACTCCATGACTTTGATGTGGCAATGGCAAAGAAAATTATGTCAGTCACTACTTTAGCCATAGGTGAAAAAATTTCATGGAAATCTACCCCTTTAATTTGATTGTAGCCTTTTGCTACCAATCTTGTCTTGAATCTGTCAACTTTCCCATCTTCCTTTAGTTTCATCTTGAAGGCCCACTTGCATCCTATAGGCTTCTTGCCTATGGCTAACTCAGTGATCTCCCATGTTTTGTTCTTTTCTAAAGCCTCAATTTCATCATTCATAGTTTTCACCCATTTTGGATTGACTTTTGCTTCCTGGTACGATATTGGCTCCTACATTTTAGAAAATTTTGCAATAAAACATATATGTGCATTTGATAGGTGTTTTAGTGTAATATATGGGTAGGTAGAAGGAGTGTATCTGGTAAGTTTATTAACATGTAGGGTTTTTGGTAGCTTGATATACCATGCTCAACATTTGACGCATAATCATTCATCCAAGTTGGAGGTTTTCTCAAACTTGTACTGTGTCTAATGGAAGCTGTTTCAGTTGTGGGTGAAGGTAAGGGTGAGTTACTGGTTTGCAACTGATCATCATCATTCTCGACTTTTGTATGCTCAATAGGGTTATCACATGTAACATCCTCCTCCATGAATTCATTTAGGCTGTCAGGTATAATAGGTAAAGGAACTTGACTACTTGGGGCCATAATGATATAGCCTTCCTTAGTTGTAAAAGGATAAATGTGTTCACGAAATGTAACATCTCTAGAAACAACCATTTTATTGTTATCTAGATCATAAAGCTTAAAACCCTTTTGCCCTGGTGAATGCCCCAAGAAAACACTCCTAAAAGCTCTCGGAGAAAACTTGTCTTTGTGAGGTAAGGTATTTGTTGTAAAGCATAGACATCCAAAACACTTGAGGTTATCAAAGGAGGGTTCCCTTTTGTGTAGAATCTCATAGGGAGTTTTCCAATGTAGGATAATTGTAGGTAATCTGTTTAAAAGAAAAGTTGCATGTAAGATGGCTTCCTCCTAGAATTTTATTGGAATTCTAGATTAAAACATCAAGGATCTTGCTAATTGGAGTATGGATCTATGCCTCCTTTCTACTATTCCATTTTGCTGAGGTATGCAGACACAGGTTTTTTCGTGTATAACTCCAAAATCTCTAAGAATCTATTGACATTTCTCTCCCACAAACTCTAAACCACTATTAGTTCTAACTCTCTTGACTGATTTCTCAAATTGATTCTTAGCCACGACAATAAAATTCTTCAAAATGGATGCAGTTTGACTCTTATGTTTCATCAAAAAAGTCCATGTACATCTACTTAGATCATCTACCACAGTGAGGAAATAATGTGCTCCTGTCATGCTAGAATGTTTATATGGTCCCCATATGTCAACATGAATTAATTCGAGAATATTATTGGCATTACTATTGCTTTGTGTAAAAGGTAATCTGGTTTGTTTGCAAGAGGGCAAATACTGCAATCAACAAAAATTTCAATCTCTTTTATAAAGGGTAAATGTTTAAGTACAATGTCTGAAGGATGCTCCAATCTTTGATGCCAAGTAGGAATACTGACATCAACTACATTATTTAAGCAGCAAACATTTGCTCCACTAGGTACTGGATTAAGAAAATTGCAGTATCTATGGATAACTTCTGGTATGTATGAACTGGAATCAAGTATGTATAAGTTTCCCTTCAATTTTCTCACTCCAAAGACTCTATTAATCTTCAGGTCCTGAAAAATGCAAAACTTTGGATAAAAACTACAGCACAAGAATCCCTCTCATCCAATTTACTTACTGACAATAGGTTGTGTCTAAAATTAGCAATGTACAGAACATTCTTTAATTTAATGTTATCATGTATAATCACATAACTATATGAGTTGACTTGTTTGACAATTCCCTTAAGTAAATGAACAAGAATTTTTCTGGTTAAGGTTTTTCGTGTAGTGAATGAGTGTTTAAATGCACATATATGGTTAGTTGCACCAGTGTCCACAATCCATTCATCTTTAAGCTTATTAGATATAGGTTCTAAGACAAGAGTTACCTACAAAATCCAAGATCTATGCAAAATTCACTTGTTCTGTTGTCACCATCTGCTTCCCTTTCATAATCCTGGCAATCTCTTGTTTAAGCATCTTTGTGACTGCAGGTGGGCACTGCGTTACTGATTCTTTCATATCATCATTGGGATTATCCTCAAAAGGATTGTTAACCATATTCACTCGTCCCTTTGTAGTTGCTGCTCTGTCTTTCTTTAACTGTTTATACCAATCTGGATATCCATGAAGCTTAAAACACGTATCCTTGATGTGTCCTCCTTTGCAATATTCACAGCTTCTATCATCCTTCTTCTGTAATTCCCTTTTTCTTATAGGAAACATTTTTATTTGCATCAGCTCTAGATCGAATTCATTTAACCATCATAGCACTCACTTCAGTGTTTTCTAAAAAGTTTGTTTGTACATTCTTCTGCTTTTCTACCCTCAGAATCATTAAGTAAGCCTTGTTGACTGAAGGCATAGGGTCTAGAAGTAAGATCTGGTTCCTAACATTGTCATATCTTTCATTTAAACCCATAAGAAATTGAATGAGTTTAGTCTGAGATATAATGTCTAGAAAATTTCCAGCAGCATTACAGGTACAATCTCTCATAGCACCATAAGAACATTGAGGAATAGGTTGAAGAACATTAAGTTCTTCCCATAGTTTTTTCATCTTACTGTAATACATAACAACAGAGGAATTACCTTGCTGCGTAGACAAGATCTGTCTTTGAATTTGGTAGATCTGAGGACCATTACTTTAACCAAACTGTTCCTCTAGTTCTTGCCAAAGTTTTCTAGCTGAGGTAGAGTAAATAAAGGTTTCGGCTATATCCTTCTGCATGGAACTGATTATCCATAAGCTAACCATTTCATCCACCTTTCTCCATTTCGAACGAGTAGCTTCATCTGTTGGTTCTACTAAGCTACCATTGATAAAACCCAGTTTGTTCTTAGCTGCTAGAGCTCTCTTCATGGATCTGTTCCATGCCAAAAAATTATTATCATTGAGCAGTCATTCCAGGGTTATCGGATCCTTGTAAAAATAAAGGATCATCAAAATTCTGAGTCATATTTGTAGTTTTGTTTGTGGGATCAACAACTTTATCATTGTTAGCCATGACGAAGAGTAAGACAAGTGGTTAGGTTTAAAAACTGGGTTGTAAGATTCACAGATTCAAGAAGTTAGCTCTGATACCATGAACAAATTATAAGTGAGAAGGAAAACAATGGCAGATTTAATTTTCTGCCATTGAAGAAGAAAACAAAATAAAGAAGAGGAAATACAGTAGATGAGAAAGTTTTCTCTTCATTGCTTTTAACATGTACAAAGATTCTATATATATATACATGAAAACAAGCCAAAGATTGTGTGCTTATAAGAAAGAAAATTAGAGCTCATTTTTTACACGTCGTCGTAAGAAAGATCTAGAATATTTACACCTAAACAAAGAATAACAAGCTTAACTACCATGCGAGAGAAAAGGAATAAAAACAGATATGATGAAAAAAACTTCATATTTCAACATTGTTCTCCTTTAATTGGTCAGTATATTTCATTCTGTATGGCAAGTCCAAAAATATTTAGTTATGCTTTCATGTAGGTCAAGTAGCAATGAAAGTTTTTAACGGCAGCAATCGGTGTGTAAGTTTGCGGTCTTCACTTTGAAATCTGTAAAGCCCTAGCAACTCATTTGTTTACTCTGATTAATCATTAGAACATTTAATTTAATATATCCAGAAAGAGAGTTTTACATATCCATTGAAAGCTGATTTCGCGCCCACTATTAACCTTATTACCTGGGTAAGCATCTACTAACTCACAAAGCCACATTAGTATGTACTATGTAGTCCTGTGTCCCAGGTGATCCACACTACACTTACTTCACTGTCATTGCTACACTTAAGATGTACTCGATCTCCTCAACAGCTTCTTTCATAGAAGGCCTGTTCTGTCTCTTTTCCTCCACACAACTTAAGCTCAGATATGCCAATGCCTTGATGGTCTCAAAATCGAAGCCTTTTGCGCTCTCTGTCAATATCGGGTCTATCACATCCATCAGTCTCTCCTCCTGAGCCATCCTTTGCACATAAACAGCCAAGTTGACATCATCTTCCATTCTGTTGAAATCGATTGCCTTTTGCGAAGTCAACAGCTCAAGCAAAACAACACCGAAACTATAAACATCGCTCTTATCTGTCAACTGATATTTCCTGTAATATTCGGGGTCCAAATACCCTAACGTGCCCTGTGCACAAGTTGAGATATGACTCAAGTCACCAGAGGCTAACCTCGACAATCCAAAGTCCGAAACTTTAGCATTTAACTTCTCATCAAGAAGTATGTTGCTTGACTTGATGTCCCTGTGATATATTGGAGGAACAGCTGCAAAATGGAGGTAAGCTAGAGCCTGAGCAGTGTCATGAGCAATTCTGAGACGATGAATCCAAGAAAGCTGTCCTCGTCCACCAGGTCTTAGACCTTGTAAATGATCAAGAAGTGTACCATTGGGAATGTACTGGTAAACCATAATAGGTTGGTCGAGATCAACACAACAACCAAGCAAGCTAACAAGGCAACGATGATTGACCTGACATAGAATTCGGACCTCGTTGATAACTTGGTGAGTACCTTTAGTGTTTCCAAGCTTCGCACACTTGACAGCTACTAGCGTGCCATCTTTAAGAGTACCTTTGTAAACTTCACCATAGCCTCCGACGCCTAGAAGGCGTTCTTTGGAGAACTTGTTGGTGGCTTCCATTATCTCCTTGCCACTGAAGATTTTGGCTACTCTGTTCCCACCAGCATTCAGGATATTTTGGCGCTCTCTTCTCAGGCGATCTTTTGAACTGCGTTTATGTTTTCTGTAGATGGCAATGCTGCTTATCGCCACTAAAAATGCTATGCCTAAGCAGGACATTAAACCTGAGAAGAGAAATGATTTTGTTTTTTAGAAATGACATGACACTGTTTTCCACAATTCAAGCCATTCTCTACTAAATTAAAAGCTTAGACTAAAATAATTATAAGCATCTATCGTTTTCGGTAAATTAGAAAAATAAATTAATAAAACAAAATATGTATACAAAGAGTTCACATGCTAGTGTTACAGAAAGTACAACTGGTTAAAAATTAGCAACTAGTCTCGGGACAGTCCAAGATAAAACTTAAGGAAACTGTAGTTATGGAAGAAGCATCTGTCATTGTATTGGTACGGTGTAAATACAGATACATGTTATATACCAGATATTATTGCAGTCTTCTCGCTACGGTGCCTATGGTTATCTGCAAAAAAGAATTCCAATGGTCAACGACTCTTAATAAATAAGTGTAATATAAGTCAAACACCCAAACTTACTCGTCTCCGCACAAATCCCTTCAAGCGGGTCCCACCGCGAACCTTCCTTACAAAAACACCTCTTGGTCCCACTACCACTAACATAGAGGTCGGGCCCACATGTTGACTTCTCATCGCAGTCCACCTGGGACTCACACTTGGGCTCCTGAGGGAGTGCCCACTGCATCTCTACTCCTGGGTTTGGCCACTGCTCCATTTCCATGTTCGGGTTCAAGCCAACAAAACTCGCATAGGCTTTGCAACCCACATCGCGGACACGTATCATATGCTCCGTTGTTGAGCTACCGGCTTTCAGAGTACAGCAAATAGGCGCGTCGAAACACGGCAGCTTCGCTTTAGTGTTGTTCACGTACAAGTGGCACAAGCTGTTGGACGTGCAATTCAACGGTGATGACAATATCTCCTTGTTACAGTTAAGGTACATGATGGTGTTGGAACTGGTGATGTTGAAAGGGAGGGTTTCGTTTAACTGTACGCCGTGGTGGGTATAATCTGTTGTCACGCAGGTGTTCGGTAACAGAGTTGCGGGTTCGATCACGAGGCGTTGGCTTGTTGAGTTGACGGAAATGATTGGGTAGGAGTTGTTTACTGTGTCGAAGATGAGTGAACCTGAGTTGCATCTGATCTTGTATGATTGGTCGCCGCATTTTGGTCCCGTGCTGAGTGGGTACGGAACGGCGGTGGATCCGCAGTTGGGGCACTGATTAGCTGATAATACCAAAACGGCGCACGTTAGAAGCAACGCCGCCAGTAAGAAGAAAGAAGATGGTGCCTGCGACGACATATCGGCAAGACGGTGGCTAATGGTTTTGAGGAGAATGAGAAGCCTGGTGTTGGTTCTGGCGTTGTGTTCGGTTATAATTACATGGACCTCACTCGAGTCAACCACTCGAGTCAAATTCTTCTTCAATTGGTTGTTCTTTTCCGTACTTTCTTGTTTATACAAAATTATATCGAAATTAATGTATAATAAATAATCTTTTATTAAGTTATTTTTTTATTAGGATGATTTATTAGTATTTACTTTCTAGAATGTAAAATACAATTCCTATATTTTATCTTCAAATCATAATCTATTTGTTTAGACACGACGTCGTTTTAGATTTCACAGGCCGTTACTCTGTGGCATCTCTCCTCAAATGCATATTTCTCTTCATGTTTAGCTTTAAACATGATATGTAGGAGGACGCAATCTTTGACTAGTTGTAGGATATTTAAAACGTATTCATTAGGTAATGCTTCAACTACCTAATAAATATGTGTGGGGTGCTCTATCTATGTTTGGATTATTCACCAACAGTAGACCGCAATTAGATGTCAAAAGACCTTATACAAAATGCATTCGTACTCATTTTTTTTGTCTTAGACCAGGGTATTTACCGGCGGATCCAGTGATTAATTCCCTCGCTAGTTTGTAGGCACATCACAGGGTGGGACAACTGGCCTAAAGATTTAAGGTTGCTCCATACCCAAAGTCTAGGCACCTCACAGGGTGTGACAGCTGGCCTAAGGATTTAAGGCTGCTCCATACCCAAAGTCATGAATCGAACCCCTAAAATACATTCGTACTTTTTTTTTGTCTTAGACCAGGGTATTTACCGGCGGATCCAGTGATTAATTCCCTCGCTAGTTTGTAGGCACCTCACAGGGTGGGACAGCTGGCCTAAGGATTTAAGGCTGCTCCATACCCAAAGTCTAGGCACCTCACAGGGTGGGACAGCTGGCCTAAGGATTTAAGGCTGCTCCATACCCAAAGTCATGAATCGAACCCCTAACCTTTGGTTAAGGATGGATGAATCCTTGCCACTCAACCACACCCCTTAAGTTTTGCATTTGTACTTTTTAATAGAGTTTAAATCAATGTTTTAAAATCAGACCGGTGACTGAACCGGAGAAGCAACTGATTCAAAGGTCAATAGCTTAATCGAAATTCAACCGTGATTCAATCGGTGACTAATAAATATATAAATTTTTATTTTATATATTATATATAAAAGATCATTTTTAAACATATTATTTAATTATTTATCTAATTGTAAACTTAACTTAAACTTTCAAGCTTTAAAATATACAACTTTTTTTTAAGTTTACTAACACAACATAAAATAAGATAACAAAGCTCTTTAGTCATATTTCAAAATCAAGATATTTTAAATAAACCGACCGTTTCTTTCTTTCACCAATTCAAAGGTTTTTATCGATCCGACTGTAAAATGAATAGATCAATCGCTTTAAAAAAACTTTAAATTTTATTAATCTTTTATCTATTGAGTAGGATTTGTGACGCACGACACAGGTTGACTGAAGTTTGTATCTACGTGACTACTTCTGGTTAACTTAATTGACTTGTGGCCGACACACCGCGTCATCGAAGTAGTCCTTCAATGATTCTGTAATGTGTTTAACATGTTTCCCAGCCTACGCGCTACATGCTTACGTTTCCCATGATTCCTCACAGTAGACTTCTTAACGCGTGAATGGCGTTTTGTTGAGATGCACTTCGCTAATCAATCCCGTGTTCTAAAGAACCCATTTGGGTTAGAAGCTAACGTTTCCAACCATACACGCTACAAGCTTACGTTTCCCAGGATTCCTCACAGTAGACTTTCGAGCGTGAATGGCAGAGGATGAGGGTGATGCAGAACACGCACAGGCACAAGAGAGTATACGACGATGAGGATGCAGACTGTGAGATTCAGATGTTAAACATCTTTCAGATACTTAATCAGTAGCTACTGGTTTCTTGTTTCCAGAAGTAAAAGCAAACACCAGATGCCTTTTGTTTTTCCCAAACAGCCACAGATGCGAAATTCAACCAAATTCGCAATCTTATGTGTTTCTATTGTTTAATAAATTGTTTAATACTTAAACAATTTCAATTCTAAAATTCATCGTTAATAACAATAAAATTTTTAATCAAGTTATAAAATTAAACACTCGCTCTTATACTACTATTGAGAAATTGGGTTGAGATCCGATCCCAATTGCAATGGAAGAATCACGAAATTTTTTCGTGACTTTTAATTTCCCGAAAATCAAAATTTATTTAATTCTATAAAATGATAAATACAAAGTATAATAAAGCGTAATTTAATTCGTAAATTCTGAAACTTGATCTTTATCTTGTTGTTTCCTTTAAACCGTTTTCGAAATCGATCCATCTCAACCACTGTAGTTACACAAATGTCCGACCTTTAACGGTATCTATAAAACAAGTGGAGGGAAATTTGTAATTCTTAGTGCTAAGCCAAATAAAAAGGGATTCTGACGAGAAGGAAGAAGTACGACAAGGATACCACTTAGGGTGTACTTGTTTAGTGGGTATGAGGAGAGGGGAATGGGTATGGAATGAAAAAGAAAGCTTGGTAAGTGGTAATGATTATTTTGCTTCTACTTTCATTCCTAACTTTGGGGCATTGCTCCATTCCTCTCCATTACGAGAGGAATGGGAGTCATTCCTAGCTTTATTTAACTAATATTATAATTAATTAATTATAATATAATTAATTAATTATAATTATATTTTAATTAATTAATTAATTACAACATTATAATTAATTACATTACATTACATTATAATTAATTAAAATGTAATTCATATATTAATTAAAATATTGTGATTAATTAATCACAATATTTTAATTAACATATTGTAATTAATTAATTAATTATAATATACATTTTGTGCAACAGCCCTTCATATCTGATAGAATAATTAATTACAATATTATAAT
>JANKOE010000206.1:25605071-25633262 GCA_026284465.1 Erythroxylum citrifolium | reverse complement strand
TCTTAATATTGTCCAAATCAATCCGAAGTGTCATTAAACCAATGTACCCGGAAAATGCCATGAATGCATGCCAAAATTTAACCCCTAATTTGGGGCGTTACAATAAGGCCCAACCTCAATATTTTTTTGGGTCGTACAAAACATTTTGGGATTATGCTCTCAGCTAAAAAGAGTCATATTAGGACGACCCAAATAGAATTTTTGGGTATGAACTTCCATTATGGATTTTATCAACCTAGTCCACATATAGCTAGTGAATTATTACAATTCCCATATGAAAATCTCAACAATAAACAAATTCAACAATTTCTTGGAATTGTTAACTACATCAGAGATTTCATGCCCCAAGTGGTTGATTATGCATCTCTTTTATCAAAGTTTATAAGGAAGAATCCATCAACATGAAGTAAAGGACAAACTAGAGCCATTTAACACTTAAAGCAAATCTGTCAGAATCCACCTGCTTTAAAGATTCTTGACAAAGGCTAGCATATTTTACAGACAGATGCTAATGACCATTATTAGGGTGTTGTCCTAATTGAAGAGATTGATGGGAAACAAACTACTGCGGCCATGCCAGTGGTTAGTTCAAAGAATTAGAAAAGCATTATCATGCTATCTACAAAAAGATTTTTATAGTAATAAAAGGACATCGAAAATTTCAACTTTCATCTAAGCCTTTATCACTTTCTGATTGAAATGGACAACACAACTTTTCCTAAAATTCTCGAGCCTAAAAAGCAGACACTACCAGACAGCCAGTTGCTTTGATGGCAAGAATGATTTTTCCACTATAAATTCACTATTCACCATATTAACGGTCACCACAACATCCTTGCAAACTTCCTTTCTCGACCTCGTAAACCAAAAAAGCAACCTCTTTCCTCCTTCCTATTATGGAGTATATCCTTTATATGCAAAAATCAACAAGTCCGTTCCTCCCATCACAAAAACTCATCCCAAAACCTTAGATTACATTGCTCTTATTCTCCCAAAAAGTTCATTCCACTACCTCCACATTGTCTTCACCACTCTAAATATCCCTCCACATCCTCATTATTTTGATATCGACACTCCTTATCGGATTGTCTACCATCTCTATCATTCTCTTTCTGAAGCCAACATATGGCATCTCAAAGCTTTATTTGCCCTTTATGGTTACCCAATTTCTATTTCACCGCTTTATGTTTGTCAACACCTTTCAAATCCAGCCAATGTCGACTCACTTCTCTGTACATTTTTAGAATGGTTCCAATTATTACAAAAATGGCATCTCCAACTTGGGTAGATCCTAAACAAGCATCAGTTATGGCTATTCCGCTCTCTGAACAGAAGGCCCATTCAATTTTCATCATGCATTGTCCTTATAGTCTTTCTGGTTATAGTTATATCTGAGCTATCAAACATTTTTAGCAATGGCGTACCATTATAGATTAGTCCAAGCAATATAAAGATATATTGGGAGATCATTACTTCTTTCTAGACCATCTGAACCATTACCCAAAGACCACCAAGCCTACAACATGTACCTTTCTAGGACCATACCCAGATGATTTTATCCTATCAGAACCCATTTCTCCTACTCACAAATATTAGACCTCTATGGACTAATTTGCTACTGTGGGTTTCAATATCATGGCTGGTGAAGTTTTATGTCCTCCTGGCTTTGAGCCTAGAAGGCCTCTTGGATTTGAGTCCAAAAGAATGTTTGAAAAAGGAGAAAGTTCTACAAATCCAAAGCCCAACACTAGCACTGGACCCCATCTTCATGATTATTTCCAAGACACCCAAGACCTATGGCCTCTTGTTTGGACTAATACAAAGATTGACAATTTTATCCAAGCCATGGAAAAGTATGGCAAAGACATGGACATGACAGACTTCATTGATGATAGTGGTGGCCTATGCTTTCTCTCTGCATCTCCTTGCTAGAAAGATCCCTTCTTATCTTTTTAGCATATTCTTATCCTTTAGAAATATTATTGGACCCAGTGTTTTCTAATAATTCTTCTTTTTTACTTTCGCTTTTGTAGATTAATGTATATTAGTATACTATGAGAGTCTTTTCCCTAAGGTTATATTTGGTTGGGCGATTAGTAATGGAATGAAATATTATTTCATTGTTTGATAGGAGGGTTTATAATGGAATAAGATGCAATATGATGAAAAGCGAGGGTTTCACATTATATCTTATTCGATATTAAACAGTAAAATTAAGTTACCACCAATTTGGGATTTAGGATGGAATATAAAATGATTAATATGTACTACCTAATATACTCTCAGTAATTTTTTATAATATCAATTATACCCTCAACCTTATGTTTTATATCTATTAACATATGTTTTGTTCTATCAAGGGTAGAGTAGTCATTCATTATTATTATACATACATTACATTTCATTTCATCCATCTTCTAAATAATATTTCCCTATATTACTTATGAACCATTTCATCCCTCCTAAACAATAATTTTCTAATATTACATCCAGTTACATTTCATTCTATTATAAATCATTTCATTCCACTTCTTTAAAAATCTTACATCCAACCAAATATAGCATAAAAGTTGTTTGTCTCTATCCAGTTTATAAAAGCAAGGCTTCCCTTTCATTGTAAACACAGAAGAAAATCAATAAAAATATTGTGTGTTTTTCATCCTATGGCTTCTTTATAAGTTCTCTCTCTCCTAAAAATTTGATTATTGAATAATGTAACCACAATCATATAGAAAGACAAGTATACTCTACATTTGCCTCTTTATGAGGACCCTATGTATCAGAAAGTCTTAAATTGTATATCCTGATTGAGGACTTTGTTAAATGGGGAAAGATTAGACAGTGTAGATTCCTAAACAACAAACTTTGAGAATTGATGCCCAAATAGAGATTAAAGGCTTATGTCTCGGCTAGCATACTTGGAATTTATATTACCATTAATTTTTGTTTATCTTTGATCTCTAATGGATAGTTTGTTCTATAAACTATTTGAATGATATATAGGCTGGAAACTCATGATGCAGATCCGTTGAGCCTTATTAGTAAAATATTCCACGAGCCTATGAGTTAAAGCGAGAAGAAACTTTCTCAATTCATTGGTGTAAATAATGTCACATACTTCGATAATTTTATTCCAATGTGCCCTGTAATTAGGGGTCGCTCATATGAGAAGAGCACAACATAAGAATATTTCTACCTGCTACTTAAATAATGAACTAGGGAATAGTTATGATATGAATAAATTGAAAGATCACTGGTATGGTTTCTCGTCGTCTTTTTGTTGGTTTTTTTTCCTCTTAATTTTTTGCCTAATAAAATATTTAATACAAATGAATTAAACCATAAAGCTGGTTCGATAAAGTCCGACGTCCGGTGAGGGTTTGTTATAGAAAGTGGGCTCAAATTGCACTTAGAAGCCCGCTACTAAAACATCCCATGTCATCAATCCGATGAGTGTCGCCTTGGCCAATCAAGTGCTTACCCAAATCAACGGTCGATACATTATCCATCGACGGCTATATTCCAACAAAACTAGTTTACACGGATAGCTACTTCATAACATCGATGAAAGTCCAATGCGCACTCCTATATAAACGACCATTTTCCCCTACCATCGTCAATCGCATTATAGTCAAATCTGCTAAATCCTAATTGCTCTTTTCCTCGAGATTTTTCATTACTTTTGTTGAGAAAATGTCTGGAAGAGGCAAGGGAGGCAAGGGTTTGGGCAAGGGAGGAGCAAAGAGGCACAGGAAGGTGCTGCGTGATAATATCCAAGGGATCACCAAGCCTGCGATTCGCCGATTGGCTCGCAGAGGTGGGGTGAAGAGAATTAGCGGTCTAATCTACGAAGAGACTCGTGGAGTCCTGAAGATTTTTCTAGAGAACGTCATTCGCGACGCCGTTACCTACACCGAGCACGCTCGCCGCAAGACCGTGACTGCTATGGACGTCGTATACGCTCTTAAAAGGCAAGGCAGGACATTGTATGGATTCGGTGGTTAAAGCTGATATAATGACCGAATCCAATACGCCGATGTACTTTTATTGCTAGCATTGAATGTATTGTTTCTGGTTAGTTTTTGATGGTTGAACGATGAAATCGATCAGATTCAACGTTTATCTTGCCTTGGTTTTCTTCAATGCTCAATCAAGTCAGTGATATGGTTGGAATTTAAAATGACCTTTAAAATTTTGATTAAATCAGCTATCATGTCCAAGTCCAATGGGTTGCCCTACGCGTGCTTTGATTTGAGAAAGGTGTGCATTTTTCCTGACGATTCGTTGCTTTGATTAAAATGGGATTATTAAACAGATAGGAAAGGAACTATATATCTAGTTTAAATCCAGATATATCAGAAAAGAAATCATTTTAAACATTCCTTTTCTCTGGGAATAGAAAGCAATACAGCAAGGATATATATAGTGCCAAAACCCAGAACCCACTTACAATTAATGACTTGTGCTACAAGACTGACCAATTACAAAAGAAGCAAAACCTAGAACCGCCTTCGTACACGCCTGTTGGCGTTTGCTGCTTCTGCGCCATCTGTAACTATTTGTCCATAAATGCTGCTACCGCTCCTCTTCCTACTAGATTGCATGCTTGAATTCTCATCTCCTGATGCAAGTGTCTTTAGCAATTCAGATAACAGAGAAGGGCAGCTCTCTTCTAAGTGTTGGAATCCCTCAGAGTCCATTACGGCTGGCAAAAAATGAGAATGACATGAGCCAACTTCAACACTAAATGTAAACCTGACATTCATATAGGTGCCATATCACACGCCCGATGTAGAAATAATGACCAGTATTACTCATTAAGAATCATGCACGGTTAGATTTAGAATCCTGGAGAGAATTGAGATAATGTGACACATCAATAATTTGGGGAAAAACTTCTACTGCAGATTAACTCTGGGTTCAACCCCAGTTCAGATTAGACAACTTAGCAAGGCTAGTAATTCCTTACTGTACCACATTCAGTTCCTAAAAGGATGTCATCAAGAACCATTTCTAAAGGACAGAGTGAAAAAGAACTGGAGTAACAAGATTCAGAAAAGCATCTCCAAGCTAAGCTCTACAGTGTTCAAAGCTTTCAGCACTCTTTATCCTTCACAAAACATTACCCACTGAGACTGACTTTCTTATCATATTCCTAAAGTAGAATGGAAGTAGCAAAAGCTGCAATATTCATTAAGACTACTGACATTATTATGATCCCTTCTTTGATAAATATGTTTAGTTGGGGGCTTCATTTATACTTAAGTGGTCTAATAAGCACAATATTGCATAACCTGAAACTTTCATCGATGACACCTACAAACAAACTTACCTCCCAAATTTCCTGGATTTGCGGCAAATTTCAAACAGATAGCCTTGAGTTGAGAAAAATGATGCTGTTCAGCTAGTGCAAGTGTCGTCGCTACCGTATCTGCAGTGAGTTCCTCACACAACTTTGATGCACACAACAATTTCAATCGATCTAAATGGTAAAGGTCAGCGGCAGCTAACAGATGCTGCAACATGTTGAATGATGTGCACGTAGATGATGAGCCCGTTATTTCAAGTACATCTGGAAGTTTGTCTGTGTATGTAAAAACAAGCATTGCCTGCAAATAGACAAACTCATAAGGAAGTTAATCTGCTAGCAACCTAAAAATAGTTTACTTCAGGAAGAAAAACAGTAGGATCTACCATGGAATAAGGTTTGATCCTATTTATGGGGATTCTATTACAAGACAAGTGGAAAGAAAAGAAAATCAGTCCTGATATGTTTACCTGAAAAGTATGTTTTAAATTGTCAAGTATCAAATATTTAGTTACCGAAATCTGATTGAGTTGTTCAATAGTAAAATGAAGAAAAATTTTCAAGCACTTTTACAAGAAAGAGGGGCAATGGACTACACTATTGTGGTAGCCGAAACGGCGGATTCTCTGGCTACATTACAATATCTCGCTCCGTATCTATATGACATGAAATGAACTCGTCATCGCATGATACAGTTAGAACACCAGATATATATTGAGCAAAAGTCACAAACACAACTCACCACTGACAAGTTCAGAAAATTTAAGCGACTTGATACTATCATGCATTCAGCCCAAGAAAAACCAAACAACACACCCAGGAAAGAATACGTTGAATTCACTGAACGATGATCTAGAGAAGCCCAATGACTTAACAATTAGGTTCGTTACATCCCATTAAGGTAGAAATCTCAGGCTCCATAAATGATTAGCACTTAATAAAGTAGTAGCACTCAATCATACACTCCATGTATAAAAAGTTCCACTTAACATTAGAACAAGATTCTGGGATCACAAAGTTTGAATCATCAACAATAACTTTTTTGAGATACAACCTAGATTATAGGATTAAGGATGATGGACAAGAACCAAACATAACTACCAGTGTGCAAAGTTTTATTGAATCTTCAAGAAAAGCTTTAACAAAGTGATGTTCACATATAATCAGCCAGCAACGTTATGGAAGGATGAGGAAATGAAATCCAAGAAATGAAAATCTGAACCAAAATCTGATAGAAGGAAATTTAAGTGCACAATTATGGTCTGTTTCTATCATGCAATCACAAATAGAAACAGGCGAATTAAACCAAGAAGAAGAAGAGCCCTACCTTGAAGATTGAAGGATTGATGTCCTTCACAACTACTTTATCAAGCTTAGGATCTCCAACAGGCCCAAAGAACTGGGCTTTGAATACAGGAGAACGAGCAGAAAGGATCAACTTATGGGCCTTAAAAGTTTCACCTCCAACCTCGAAGACTATGTCACAACCGAATTCAGAGTCAAGCACGTCCTTAAATCCCTGACCCATATTGGAAGGTGGGACATGAATGGAATATTGTTTTGGTCCTTCAAGACGAGTTCTAACAACTCCAACGGTACAGTTCATGACAAGACAATCATCCTTTATGTAATCAGATGTTTCTAAGCTTGTTCTTCTAAAGAAACGCTTGTAGCCCCTGTAATTGACAAAGAAGAGACAAATGAAGGAACGTTAATTTCTCAAGATGTTGGGAGAGTCAATGTCAACCTCATACCCAGCACCAGCCTCTCCTTCCAACCAAAGAAGAGGATTCAAACTCACACGAGCACTGAACAACAATAGAATGCACTAATTTAATTTCTATCACATTAAGCACTAAATGGCAAAGAGGCATGTTATCCTGACACTCAGCAATGCCAATTACATCTGGCAATTGTTCACCAGCACCCAATCTACCTTAAATACAATCCTGAGTTATGATGCCTACAATATTATTTCCACAAAAAGCTCACAATAGTCCAAAGTCACTGTTATATCCCCATTTAAATCGAGAAAATTAGATCCATGTCTAGAAACAGAATTAACCATACACAAAAGAGGCATAATATGAAGTATAAAAAGAAACATTACCACATGCTTCCTTTATACTTGAGTGTGTAAGGTCCACTCTCCAAAGCACGATCAAAGTGACTATGCACCTTATGCTTCCCCTTGCCACTCTGATCAACCAACGTCAGCTCAAACAAAGCCCTCACATCTGTCCCCTCACTAGCCAAAGCAATAAACACAGACACATACATGGAGCTATCCTCCGGATTCTTACCATCAGGGTAGAAATAAATTGCCCAGTCATACCCAGCCACCGTGAATATATCACTTGATATGCATTTTCCTGCTCCCATTCCCTTCGCCAACGAATAACCCTTAATTGTGAACTGATGCGACCCATTCACCGTCTCGTTTATCGACTTTGAGCATGATTCCTTATCGAGATCGGGCATCAACTCGCCCATTATTACGAATTAAATTTGTAAAGCTCAAACCTTTTGCGAAAATCTCAGCTCTTGCCTATAAAATCGCACGAATTGCAATCGGATTTCAATGAAACATACCGTTACCGATGCATAGACCCGTCTTAGGGCTGCAAAACGCATAAATTGGAACAGATTACGCCATAAGTACAGAATCCACAAACCCTAGAAGCAACTGGTGTAAAAACTAGAATATTAGGGTTCGCAAAGCAGGAATTGTATGGAATTCGTAAAGAGAGGAGAAAGAAATTGACGAAGAGTAAAAATTGGCAGTGGATTTGGCCCGGGAAGAGAGACGACAACTATATGGATTGCGGGCTCGAGGGAGAAAGCATAAAAAGGGAAAGGTTCGATTTTGCTTTCAAATAGATATAAAAGGGAAAAGAAAAGGAGAGAGAGAGAGAGAGAGAGAGAGAGACGTGCGTTGAGATTGAAATACATTAATGAAGACCTTCTTAATAACGCTTTTGCTGTTTGGTGGTGCCGAAGCCGAACTGCAGCGAGCGATTGAATTTTTATCTGCTTAGGTTATTTTGGAACACTCCCAACTCCAAAGACTGTGCTGTTATCTTTTTAACCGTTTATTTTACACATGTTTTTAGAAAACAAAAAACGAACCAACCCTCAATCATACAATCACTAGTACTGCCACTAATTTCCACTATAAGAAACAATCAAATCGCTTTTGAACTACACTTGCAACTCGTATGTTGCTTGCTCACATCACATGGACCTCTTTAAAAGCCCCCCGCTCTTAAAGATCGCAGCTTTCTCTCTAATCTCTTTTACCTTCTTTTACTTCGGCAAGCATTGGTCAAATGTCGCTTACCCACAGCTCGTCTTCTTCTCTACCCCTCGCCAGTCTATCGGTACTTCGCCTAATTTCATTAAGGACTTTAATGTCACTCAACTCATTTCACAAAACCAGCCCCAAACCGTCGCCGCCAAGACAGTGTCGCCGGGAGGATCTCCTCCTACGACGTCTCGGACTTTTGGGATAATTGACAGTGATGGGAAGATGAGAGATGAGTTTGAGGTTGGGGAGTTTGATCCGGAGGTTGTGCAGAATTTGGGGAATGAGACTGAGGTAGAGACTCAGCGGAATGAGGAATCCAGGGTTAGAGTTAAAAGATTTGAGCTTTGTGAAGAGAGTAGGAGAGAGTATATTCCTTGTTTGGACAATGTGGAGGCTATTAAGAGATTGAATTCGACGGAGAGAGGGGAGAAATATGAGAGGCACTGTCCGGAGAAAGATAAGGGGTTGTATTGTTTGGTTCCGCCGCCTAAAGGGTACAGGCAGCCAATTCCTTGGCCTAAGAGTCGCGATGAGGTACGAGTGGCTATGACTTGTTTGTTGTAAAGCAAATGGAGATGAATTAAATGTTTTATTTTAGGTTTTTTTGTAATGAAAAGGTTAATGATGGAAAAACAATTTGAAAAGGTGAATTGACTAGGGAATTTGTTGAGTTTGATGATGGTCTGGCATTGAAGTGTTGCTTAGTTGCTTGTGTATCTGGGAAATGGTTTCTGCATTTCTTTTGCAAAGATAGATATCTTGTGTTCCGCTTAGGTTTTTGGTTTCTTTTAATTTGGTGTCTTTCCGTGCATTGGAATTGAAAAAATTCGCAATTTGTGGAATCTGCTTGAATTTCCTAACCCGTTTGAATGCAACGTAATAACGATTCAATATGATTAGGATTTGAATGAGAAGTTCGTTTGACTTTGAGTGGTGGACATCTCGTTCTTTGTGAAATTTATTTTTTGATTAGCTTATTCTCATCTTTCCCAAAACTCCTTTTAGCCTACTTTGTCCAAGATTTTAATTGGGATACGTCCCTTCATACAGGTATGGTATACTAATGTTCCTCACACCCGTCTGGTTGAGGATAAAGGGGGACAAAACTGGATGTCCAAAGCGAAAGACAAATTCAGGTTTCCTGGTGGGGGTACACAGTTCATTCATGGTGCAGATAAATACTTGGATCAGATTGCCGAGGTTTTCAATGCCTTATGTCAGCATTGTTTCTGGGTTTGATATTCCATCCACTTGATTTATAATGCGGCTTTCTTCAATATGTAGATGGTCCCAGATGTTGCATTTGGTAATCACACTCGAGTAGTTCTGGATGTTGGATGTGGTGTTGCAAGTTTTGGTGCCTATTTGCTCTCACGAAACGTCTTAACCATGTCAATAGCTCCCAAAGATATTCATGAGAACCAGATTCAATTTGCTCTTGAGCGTGGTGTACCTGCAATGGTGGCTGCATTTGCAACTCGCCGATTGTTATACCCAAGTCAAGCCTTTGAATTGATACATTGTTCAAGATGCAGAATCAACTGGACTCGTGATGGTATGTGTATTGAATTTGAACTAGCTTCTGGCAGTATAGCCAAAGGATTAAGTATATGTGAACACAGGGATCATTTTATTGCTTTTTGAAATGTGAGACTGATTAGTGAATCTTACAAGTTTTACATGCATTAAGCTTCTAATCTTTAAAAGTTTTACATGTTTTATGCTTCTAATCTTACAAGTTTCACATGCTTTATGCTTCTAAGCTTGCAAGTTTTACCTGCTTTATTCTTCTTTTACTATTGAAAAGATTGCATTAAATTCTTCCTTTTATTTATTGAAATTTAATTCCTTGGTCTCTGCATAACAAATGTTTTTGTAGTACTTAATAATAAGGTTTTCCTGACATTGTTAATTACTTGCCTGGTCAATTATCTCGCTGATTCTTTTTGAGCTATTCATCATTATTAACTCATGTTTTATATGACATATTGCCCCTTTGCCATTTATGCATCAATGAAGATGGAATCTTGCTCCTTGAGGTCAATAGAATGCTTCGGGCAGGAGGGTACTTTGCTTGGGCTGCACAGCCAGTTTACAAGCACGAGCAGATCTTAGGAGAACAATGGGAAGGTAAAAAAAAATTCTCATTAAACTGGTCATTAGGTTTTAGCTTCTGAAAGGTTTTGTGTTGGCAATTAATTTTCTCTCCACAGATCATTTTATGAATGACCTGTATTCCTTGATCATCCCCTGTTATTGGTGGTGTCATAGATCAGTTTGAGTTTTTAATATGATCATGGCTATTTATATTTGAATGATGAATATATACCCTAATAGAACCCCCAAATCAAACCTCAGATGCAGACATATAGGTTCAGACATATTGGGTTAACGAAGAATCATTTTACATTGCCTGATCTTTTTACAATTAGATTTGGCTCATTGGTTATTGTTTTGTAAACATTTGTAAACTCAGAGATGCTTAACCTTACTAGTCGTCTTTGCTGGGAGCTTGTAAAGAAGGAAGGATATATTGCAATATGGAAAAAGCCCATCGATAATAGCTGCTACTTAAGGCGAGATGCAGTAACAACACCTCCATTATGTGATCAAGATGACGACCCCGACAATGTTTGGTACCTTCACCATATTTACATGTCTTCAATACATCCTTGTAAGGCCTTTCTGCTTAGAGCATTTAAGAAAAAGTGACAGCAAGCTAAGGAACTGCTTTAATCCTTGCGATTGCAATTTCAGAAATTCTTGACCAATTGTAATTTTATTTTTCTTTCCTCATGGAACTTCAAAAGACTTGTGAATCAGCTGCTTTCTATCTCATATTCTGGTGTTTTTCTACAAGTTTCTTCTCCAGGATAGGCTATGCAGATACTCATTTGGTATTTTTGTGGAAAAGAATATATAGATCAGTAATTCCATGCTAATCCTTCTCACGAGATATTAGGTATTACCCATTATAGCTTGTTTGTTCCATGCTATTAGGTATGCTGATTTGAAGTCATGCATTTCTCGGCTTCCTGAGAATGGTTACGGGGCAAATGTTACAGCATGGCCTGCCCGTTTGTACAGTCCTCCAGATAGGCTCCAGAGCATACAAATTGATGCGCACATAGCAAGAGAAGAGCTGTTCAAGGCAGATTCAAAATATTGGCATGAAACAATAGATGGATATGTGCGTGCTTGGCACTGGAGGGAGTTGAAATTAAGAAATATTTTGGATATGAAAGCTGGCTTTGGAGGGTAATATGTCTATTGAGCTCAATTTTCAGTTGTTCAGTTACAAATTTCCATTATTTTGCCTAATTTTGTACTTTACGGTTGTTGGTTTTGGTAGATTTGCAGCTGCATTGATTGATCTAGGACTTGATTGCTGGGTCATGAACGTTGTTCCAGTTAGTGGACCAAATACATTACCTGTTATATATGATCGTGGACTCGTAGGAGTTAGGCATGACTGGTATTACCTCTTGTCCCTGATTAAATTGCCAAGGGTTGGATTCATATTTAGAGTTTTGATATTGAAGGTTCTTGTTGACACTTAGCAATCCTTTCACCCTTGATCACTTGTCTTCATATAAAAATTTGCATAAAGTATTTCTTCGGATTTGTCAGGTGTGAGCCATTTGATACATATCCAAGAACCTATGATTTTGTGCACGCAGCTGGCCTCTTTTCTATTGAAAGGAAAAGGTATCTCGCACTTTGTTGAATAGACAAACAAGCTATCTTTTAAGGTGCTGATAAGGACTTTAACTGGCTTACTTCTTTGCATCAGATGTAATATGTCCACAATCATGCTTGAGATGGACCGCATACTTAGGCCTGGTGGCAAGGTATATATACTTGATTCTCTTGAAGTCATGGATGAACTTCAACAGATCGCAAATGCTATGGGTTGGCAAGCAACTTTGCGCGACACTTCTGAGGGTCCTCATGCAAGTTACAGGATCTTGACATGTGATAAACACCTGATTAGCTGAGATGATGTAATTTAGAAGCTAATGGTGATCATGTAAATATCAGATAAAGCTCAATTTCACACCAAAGATTGTGAAGAAAATAGCATCAGGAGGGAATTTGATTTGCAGAGGAAAGAGAGTTTGTTCAACTTATTATTAACCAACCAGGAAAATTTAATTTACATCTTGCATTCTCATTTCTAGAAACGGACATCGCCTTTATTGTTGGTGAGGGCATTGTATTCTCATACTGACAATATTTAGGTTCACCGCAAGGATGCTCCAGCGGTGGGAGGGAGGCATTAAATCCTGTTTAACTCTGCATTTGTAACTTAACAATTGCAATAACTTAAAGTAAAAGCCTTCTTCTTTCTCAAGTGCCATTGCACTCCCTGTCATTCTTATAGATAATGACCAAAAAGAATAAGGTAGGATCAAGGAATGAAGCACAATCATTTCAAGGGACTACCAGAAAACAAACATGAACTGTTCAAAAGAAGGTAATTATAAAAATTGACCGGGTTGGTGCCAGAGTGGTCAATTCTCAAGAAATTTTGATGCTTAAAGCCAATTCGGCCCCAACCAACGAACTAAGATGCATCGTTCATCAATCTCAAAATCCCTGATGGAATAGTCATGTTAAAGCTTTTAGCACTTCAACTATAAGTTTTCGGCCTCCAAACATGCTGGACAGCACTGTTATATTGTTTGACAGGTCTTTGGTTGGTCGATTTGTTTGAAAACCTTTCCTGCTGTTGCACATTCAAATTCTTGGGATGAATGCCTGGGTTTTGCTTGGCCGAACTACTAGAGTAATTTTCTTTTCTGTTAGGACGCCCATCCTTTCTAACATTTGTACGGTTCAATGGTGATTGTATTGCACTGCGAACTGGACAAGTTGAACCATCTTGAACATTAGAATAGCTTGGCTTCCCAACTGGAATTCCAGCAATGAAATGAGATATATGGGGCCTGACCAATGTGCCAAGGATAGAAATCCGAGTCTGATTGGCTGTGGCAAGTTGCTGATAGGTTGTCCGAAATGCTTCAGATATCTTAATCAAGTTTCCAGCACTGACAGCTCTTGCAGTATTTTCTGGTTGCTCAAATGGATCCTCAATCTAATCAGTTTTGAACAGTGGGAAAAGAAAAAACCAGCAGCGTTAGGAATTACTGCTTTGTTCAAGAGAGATGAACAGAGAGTGACAAAGAGATATACAAATAATGAGTAAGTTCTTGGCAACCATCTCATGTTGCTTTTCACATCTTCCCACTGTCCTGTAAAAGGACAAATTCCTAGTTCCTTAGCCTTCAAATGAATGTCGGAAAACTGCATCAATAAAATCGTAAGTAAATCACTAAGGAAAAGGATAATACTAAACGACCAACTCTTTTGTAAGACTAAAGAACAGAATTTCAACAAGTTCAAGCACACCAAATTATATGCACCAATATGCAAACAGTCAATTACATAGAAACATAGTTGAAACAAATCTCAGCATATGTTTTCTGAATCACATACCATTAGAATGAGACCAACTAAAATGGAGGGTCAAACAATTATTACCTTGGCAACAAATGAAAGGAAAAGCCCAGACAAAGAACTTCTATTGATAGGTCTGTATTTGCTTGATCTATATTCCATTATATTAGAAGCACAAATTTCTGCAATATTTCTCTCAGCGTCAGCTCTTAAGCCTACAAGAAGCCCATGGAAAACAAGCCAGATCAGATACTTCAAACCATAAGACCAACAAGAGTCAATTTTCCATGTAATATGAAAAACAGATTTTCTCAAGTTTCACGCCCTTCAACTTCAGACACGGTAATGCAAGAGCACCTAAATCTAAGAACAGATACCTATAAGATCGTTGGTAGCACTTCTTGGGTATAAGGCTTGAAGAGGAGGTAAAATTGCTGGAGCACATGTCTACAGGAAAAGGGGGAAAAGTAACAATCATGGAATAGTTCCAGCAAATCACAAAGACGTGGTACTGAATATACAAGACCAAGCAAATACAAGTCCAAAATACTTGTGAAGCAAAATGTTAATAGCAATCATCCCCAAGAACTATTAAACATTAAGAGAGTAAAGGTAACGGGCGAGGTGAACCCCTCTAGTACACAGGTGTACATAAGAGCAGCACAATATGTCTGCATCTAGAGATGAATAATCACCTGAAAATGGAAGATGACAAGCAAACTAAGGGAGTAAGAGTTGAATGTCCCTGCCTTAGGGTTATTGATGTTGTGGGTTTTGGCCCATTCCTTTACCTGCACAATCAAGAATAATTTAAAGAGAAGAGTCCTCCCTCAGAACCCTAAATGTTCTTTGGTCTTCAAACATACCAGCAAGATCATTTGACGAAAGCGTCCATCTATCTCATTAATCCAAAACAACAGCTTGGACTTAATTTGACCAGGCAGGTTATCAATTGAAATATCACAAGAAATGTTTTGATGGGCACTCTCAGATGTCAAAATTGGAACCCTTGCATTTGGGATAAATTGCAACCTGTGCCATCCACCTGCAGACAGATTTTCTTATATATGAGAACAATGAGACTTTAGTAAGGGAAACCCTTATCCCCAGAGCCTTCCTACTAAACTAGAACACAAAAATACTAAATCATTATTGACTCAACAAGTCTTCTCTCCATCAACACACAACATAACCAAAAGTAGCTTCTGTTTGGGAAGAGAGACTAGGAAAATGAGGCCCAAAGAAAAAAACACAATTGTACCACTAAAATGAGAACAAACATATTTCAAAAATAACAAATCAGGTATCATAAGTAGCAGAACCAATGCAGGAGAGGCAAGCGACAAAAACATCTTTAATACAAATAAAAAGAGCAACAATTCAAGTTTTACAAGATTTCTACAAAGGTTTTTTAACTCCACTTCACCAAGAAAATGGCAAAATAAAAAATTATCATATTTCCAGGATCTTATGCACAAGTAGCGTAAAAAAGTTCTGTGGGGAATACAAGAGAAAATCATGATACTGAAACCTTTCTGCCTCAATGCTCTTAGCAATTCTCCAAGTAGTTTTTGTTTGCACTTCTTCCCTGCAGATGAAATACAGGAACGGTTGGATAGAGTGACCGAGATATCCAAGTCTCCCCAACGAGTGAAAAGATTAGATACAAAAGATCCAAATGGTTCCACAGTTGCCCCTGTTCACACCAATTAAGTAATCAACTCAAAAGTTGATGTATGTCACTGTTTGAACTGACAAATGATCATAGTTCTCCAATTATAAGAAACAATGGCATATAGGTGAAAAGGAACAAAAAAACAAGATATGACGCATCTTCACATACATTTTATTCTTTCATTAGAGAAAGTTTCTTCTTCAATGTTAATTTAAGCTAAAACCAACAAACTTTCTAAGTTCCAAGTTTTCTCAGCATCCACTTGTACAGGCCAAAGCCAAAGCCAAATCAGAAACAGAAATCATAGTTCTCATATTTGAAAATTAAATGAAATATATTATTCAGTAATAAATTGCATGTAAAGTCATTGGGACTTCACATAACTTCACAGCATAAGATCCAAGAAAGGAAAAGAAAACAGCTGCAAAATAGAAAGAAAATAGAAACCTTTAGCGCTGTTTTAATAAGGGATGTCAATCAGAAGATTCATAGTTATTCATAATGATGTTCCAAGACGATTTTACTGAATTTATTACTATTCGAGTATGTATACAGACCGTCTTTAAGATTTTGAACATATAAGTTGTTTTGTACACAATCATCAATACTTGGCTTTCGATATCTTAGCATAACTGCACAAGACTGTAGCAGTACCTCTAAGACTTTCCACAGATCTAACAACATCTTGCAATTCTTGAATAATTTCAGATCGCACCCGCCAATCGTCACTTAAAGGTTGGATTGCATCAAGTATCGCCTTAAGAGTTGGTTCCAAATGGTCGACATTCATTTTGTTCACTGTAAGATAATGCCAAAGTCATGGTTAAGCATGTCATACACTAAGTTCAAATTGATAATGTTAAGTGAATCTGCATAGATATGCATAGCATGCATAACGATATACAAAACAGTTACAGAGTCCCCATCCAATTCAAGTAGAGTCTCATTCAATCATGATAAAGAGTTTTAGCTCTAGACAGAAAGACAGGTCACCGGTGGGAAAAGGGGGAATCTAGCCAACCATTGATTAAGCTAACTAACACGCTACTTGATCTTTATCAATAAGGGTAATCCTGGTGGAAGGCTGAATCCACCGACACTGCAGGTGTAAAATGGTATTCTTGAAGACAAAACACAGAATATATACAACAATAACGGAAGGAGCACAGATGGCGGAGAAACCTAGGTCGGGCGCATAAAAAATAATAATTGAAAAAAGGGTAGGAAAATCCCAAAGTGTATCAGGGTAGGAAAATCCCGACGTGTATCACAACAGCAAACTATGGTTAGTTTACAAATACACCATCTCCATCATAGATGTTATTCCCATTATAGCCGAGCCATACAATTAAGACAAATGAATACACTGCCAAACTAGTTACATGCTATGAATGTATCTGCTCGCTATGTGCCTGGCATTGCAATGCCAAATCTTAACTACACACACAAGTTCTTGTTATTCATAAGACTGTCAAAGAGAATCTTAAATAGAAAAGAAATTTCTTGAACCTTTAAATTGACTGCCTTCCAGTGAATTATAAAATATAGTGTCTAGAACTCTAAAATATGCATTGTAATGCACATATAATCCAAATTCCCCTAATCTTTAAAAAAAATTTAATTTATGGTTCAAAATGTAACACCCTGCAGACTAATTCGAAATAAACCCAACATATTAAACAATAAACTTGAAAACTTCATCCAGAACCATCCAGTTCCCTTGACTAAGGGCTCTCTCTGTTTCTTTCATCTATAAAGAACACAGCAAAACCTGTTTATCTAATTGTTGCTAGGTTCGGTTTGATACAGAAGATCCTAAAGAGTAACTCCTTGCGAACCTTAATCTGATACTGCATTTTTTTTCCAATCTTTAACACTTATCATTCTATTGCAACTGTAATTATATATAATAATGGGAGTCCCTAAAACCACACAGTGGAAAACTTAGGATTATTTAACTCCACCCAATGCACAAATTCATTTAAAATGACAAGAAAGGGGGGGAAAAAAAGAGAGAGAGGGCCATACTGGGTAATTGATTTATCAAGAATTAAAAGCAGTAGAATCAATAAAAGACGCCAGCTTTGTCTCCAAATCAAAACCGGCGCCAAATTAGGAAACGCAAACTGAACCGATTACAAAAAGCAAGACAGGCAACTCCACGAGAAAACACTACCGAAAAGATGAGATTTACGAAGCATCAACATTACATATTTATAAAACAGTAAAGCAAGAGCAATACCATTATGCAATCCCAGCAGCAGGTAGATCTCTAGATTGTTTCTCGCTAGGGTTTTGCCGGCTAAATTACACCCATGATATAAGGGCTCTAGACAGCCAAACCAAACATAAGCCAACTGTCAATACATACATTGTCTGTCCTCGTGGGTCGGCTTCTTATAAGTTCCATTTTAACTGGTCGCAGTCCCATTATAACTTCGCGGGTAAGGTATTTTAGGGACAGTACAAACAACATCGTAGGATTTATGAATTGTTTGGAACGGAGGGAAAGCAAAGCAAGGTCAAAAACGGTGGTTGGCATCGCACTCGCATATTATCTTTGGTTTCATGATTCATCGCTTTTGCATCTTTGAGAATGGCGGGGTCCACCCACCAAGTGGTTTGATCTCATAAGAATTGTTCGTGCTTTAATAAGAATTGATGATTTATAAATGGTAGACCCCTATCCATTCTATGTTACTTGTAGAAAGTATACATGTGAAACGAACAAAAGGCAGGGATCAAGGATCGCTGCCTTTTCACGTTAAAGGATTGGAATTCATTTTCATAATATCTCCCAGTACTCAAAAATTCTTTTCAAGACAAACGAAAGTTTTATCACATGATGTATCTGACCTAAGAATGTGTTTCTTCAAAATGACCCTAACAATGGAAATCATTTTTTCTAAAGACTCCAGTCTCCAAACAATGAGAGATCTCACAAATATCTTTAATTGTATGAATTAGTAAAAGGGTTTTGCAGTCTCAATACAAACATTCTTACACAATCGAATAGTATTAATTGCCAGATTGAGTATTACAACATATATCAATACACGGTATTCCTCATAACAGTATAATGAAGGCTCATGGAGCACGCAGATTTTGCCTTTGGACCAGGCCTAATTCCCAAGCTGATATCATCACCAAATCTTTTCTGCACGCAAGAAAGAACCTGATGAGATAATCAAAGAACAGCTCTGGAAGTGAATTTCTTTATCATAATCAAACACTAGAAATTTAGAAGCAGTGCTTATTCTATAAAATGTAGTTAGTGGATCAGATTAAGAACCCATAATAGAGGAACACTATTATGAGTTACGACCACCAACAACTATACTCTGGGTGACTTACTGACCATTCACACAGCAAAAACAGCCAAGACTGGCTAAAGTGTGATTGGCTAATTAGTCACCTTGACTGTTGATAAAAGTAGCAAATCCACACAAACAGGAGAAAGGGACTCTAATCATACGGCACGCAGTCACCTAGGTCTTAGAACTCCCTAAACAGTCAAGTGATTACTCAAATCACCTTGTTAGTGTGGAAGAGTAATAAGGTCCTCTGATTCTGGCGATTGTTCTGCAAGTGTGACGCGCGCAACTACGAAGCGATGAGCTTTTCCAAGTTTTAGGGTTTCCCCTGAAACTTTATATTTATTGAAACTCACTGGACCAAGGTCCAGTAAGTAGATAGAGAGTGCCAGTTGCGAAAGCCCAATTTCCCCATTTGCAGTTCAACAACCGAAATTGTCTTACCTACAACAGCCTCTTCTTTTCTTTTTTGATAATCCATATATTCAAACTTCAACAGTATCAAATTCTTCATTCTTCATTCTTTATACTTGTAAATTGTAATCAATATATATACTATGTCTAATCCAAACCTTTTTAAAAAAATCACTCCTACCTTTATATTTCAACATATTTTTATTAACAATGTATTTATAAGTTCTTTTTGAACCAAAAATAAGTATCACAACATCATTTATATTCAAAATTTGTAGGACACTTACTGAAAAAGTTGTTAAAAGAAAGTGTGTGAACAGCTTTGTCCTTTCATTGTCAATGTTACATTTATTGCCATAAGTATGGCCTCATTTGTTATTTTGATGTCACCAACCAAAGATTCAAAGATAAGGAATCTTTTTCTATCAACAGCTACAAAATCGAGGTTGAATTTAAAGAGTTAGGATGTAATTTCACATCATCACCTGACCTACCAATTTCAATAATGCCACAGCTTCACCATGGCGATGCCCATGGCCTAACCTGTCTTCGGTTTCAAAAATTGCAAAATGATCCTCTAACTTTCTCCATTTAATGATACTGGTTGAAATTTTTTGATATTGTCGATATCGGTTGGTATCAACCGAAAACAACCGACACCGACAAGTATTTGCTGCCGGTACCAACAAAATGAATATCGTACCATTTTTTGGCTGGTACGTACCGTCCGGTACGGTACGGTATTCATATATTTGGATTCAAGTCTTCACCATTGTAAATGACCATCTCTTCTCTGCGTCATCGTTTATGATTGGCTGCGATTAGAAGCAATATTTTTGAGTGAATTGAGTTATGAATAAATTTCATATTGTTTCTCTCTTATGATGTTTCATAGCTAGATTGATTGTGAAATTCTAAATCGATTGATTTTAAAATTTTGATCACTAATGAGCAATTCTAAACTTATCTTGAGGAACATAGGATTTTTAAATGTTCTTTCCAAACATCCTATTCTTTAACATATGGTTTTGGTTTAGAATTTTATGGAAAACTAAGAAAAAGTTGTTTTTTTTATTTGATCTCACTTATACAGGAATTTGATGAAACTAAATATTTATCAAAAGTGATGTTAAAAAACATAGTATTAAACAGTTTCAACTATGATTTTTGGGACTTTAAGTGAGTTATTGATCATTTATTCTTATTCTAGTGATTCTAAAATTATGATCAATGTCCATTCAACTAAATTAGAAATTAGATTACCATTCCTTCAATTTTCAAAAGCTTTTTTTTCTTATAGGTCTATCGTAAATAACCTCTCTACTAGCTAGGGATAAGATTGCGTACTTCTAGATCTCTCCAAATCTTGCATCTCAACAAAATTTCCACTGAGTTGTTGTTGTTATTCTTATTTTTGTTATTATTGTTGTTGTTCATTCCTTCCATTTTCAAAAATACTCGGAATGTCTATTGTTAACACTCATAAATCGTTTTAAATTTTAAAGTGTAATGTGCTCATGATACTGCAATTAATAAATTAGTATTTCATATGTTTATTCCTCAGATGAAAATAGTATGATATTTGGAATAAAACTTTAGAGATGTCGAAGAATGTGAATTAACCACCTTACACTATGAAAAGCTCACTGTAAGATGTTGAATATGTTTGTCCCTTGCCTTTGATTTTATGCAGTAGGTTAAGATTAAGCATTATGAGCCAAAGAACATATGCAAGTTGAGCAATTAGGTTAGAAGAAGAAATTTTTGGTTTATGTTGGTTAATGGCTATCATGCAAACTTTATGGATGGAAAGAAATCCTAGAACATGCTTTGTTTCTTGTGCTTAATGTGGGGTAAATTATTTCTTTAGGTTTCATTAGTTATTTGACTGTTTAATCTCAACATTATTGCTAACTCTCTTATTACTCGATTAGTTTTAGCATTGAAGTTGTCAATATTTTGAGTAAGTTGATCCTCTAATGTGCAAAAGATCTTTGAGTGTCATATGTAGACTATTGAAGAAGATAAATAAGCTAGAAGAAGAATACAAAAATGTTGAAGATGAAAATTGAAATATTGAGTATTTTATTATTAGAAGTTGCAATTTAAAATCACTATGAGTAGATATAAATGTGAAACTTTCATTTTTAAAGTTGTCATATAAACCAAATAGAGGATTATTCTATATATCTTAGCGATTTGAATATGCTTATGAACATAATATTCAATTTTCCTCTATTAATCTATATTTAATGATTGATTGAGTGCAAAATTATAACTTCATTGCTTTTAAACCGTTTTGTACGTAATCAAAATAGACTCCAACAAATAAGCCTCAAAGTGATAGCTTCAATATGCTTAGATCATCTTTCCTCTTACAAACAGTAGATACTTTCTCATGATCCCAATCATCGACTCAATCTTATTATCATCATCTTATTTCCTTGATTGGTTTATAAAGACTTTCTCATAATCTCAATCATCAAATTCCTAAATCAATCTTGTTAGCACTTAACTAACAAATAAAAGAAAATGAAATATAGAAACACTTATGTGCATTCATGTTGGCATTTCATTTTAAGAAGCATTTCTTTGTTCCCAACTTATACTCTCCAAAACACCCATATACATTTATATAAGCATTTTGTTGTTCCCATCTAGTAGGACAAGGCACATAGGCAATGTATTTTCCAAAAGTATTTTCCGAAAGTATTTCTTTACAAGACATATTTTTGTTCCCATCTTGTGAGATAAGGCATATGAGAAAAATGTATGTCTATATAGTACTTCCTAAAGCTTTTGACTTGTCCTCCTCATCCTTTCGTTTATTTCATCCTAAACAAAATGGCAACACATAATCAAATGCTAACTTGGTTATCAAATTTTATTTAAGACATATAACTCAATACCTACAACTTTTGACGAGTTATAACTCCTCTTGCAATTGCTGGTTGAGATTCTTCATCCTATAGTGTCCCATATCTGTAGATTGGTCTCTTTCCTTTTTTTGGCTTTGAAATAGATGGTCAATTTGAAGGATTACTATTATAATAGTTTGCTTGGGCATCACTTGTAGACTACATTGGAGAAAATGAAAACAAATATTTTTTTCAGGATAACGATATATACGAAAAAGAATACTAAATAATGTGTTCACTTACATGTGTATCCATTGAAACTTATTGTGACAAATTGCGACAAACTTTTCATAGGACATGCATTTTTCATTATGTCTTTACTAGAAGCACTTTGATAAGTCATTTTCATACCTCTCTTTGACATCTTATTACCCTTAGTAATATTCTCCCAATCCTCCTTCCTCCTGTTCTTCTTTGGCTTGCTTGGCTTTTTTGAAATAGAGGTGGTACTGGTAGTTCATGTTGAGTTCTAAAGTAGAATTTTCTCCTTGGACTGGCTTCATCATATATTGATACACCTATAGGTATTTGTCCTTTATAAACTAATGAGATACATATTTTACAAGCTTTTCGTTATTATAAACGATGGCAGAAATGGCATGTGAACATGGGATTCCCTACATTTCTTAATCTTTAAGTTAACAATATGCTTATGTTGAATTGGATTTTATGCTTTTGGTTAATACAGGAAAAATGGCATGTCTTTGGAGAGACAATAATCTTATGAAAGTCATTTCTACATCTCTGCAGGTTTTTCAGTTTAACTTCACACATGTTTACTAGAAATGTCAAATTTGGCCAGGGTTGATAAGGTTATGGGTGGGCCACCATAATGTAAAAGACAACGTCTTTTTTAAATTTTTTAAAAATATATTAAGTGGGACAAGCTAGCCCTTTGACATCCTTAGTGTTTACAGGGAAATTAGTTTTGTTACTGATGCTCTCGCGCGACAAGCAAGCTCAACAGGAACGTCAATGGAATTTAACAACATTCTAAGCTTACCTCGAGACATTAGGGGACTTTTTTCTTTAGATCAACAACATTTTCCTTACGATAGATGGTTTCGCTAGCTTTTGTAAAATACATTAACCTTAGGATTAAAAGTATGTCATTATTTTATTTGTTGTCCTTTAGTTTCTTAGAAGCAATGGTTAATTCCCGTGTCACAAGAATTTTCCCTTTCGAGGTAAGGTTTATGTCCCCCTTATACATATACTAAATTTTATAATTAATAAAAAAAGGGTAGTCATCCCCTCTAGGTTACTGGATACTCTTTTATATATCACTTCAAATCTACTAGCACTATTACTCTCAAGTTCATATTCAATTTTTAACTTCTTATTAATTCTTAATTTATTCTTCATTCTTGGATTAATGTCATCTCTCCATTAAGTTACCATTCTCTTTTTCCTATCTAATTGTTTCATCAAAAAAACTCTAATTTCCTCGAGCATGGTGACAATATTTTTACTATAACATACCACTCTTATAACGCATATGCTCGAAAATATCTACGGATAGTCGAAAATATACTTTACAGACATGGTACGTTAGAACAATCACATTAATATAGTCTGAGGCATCAATATAACTTAAGCATTTCAAATACTTATTTCCTTCACAATCATAACAAATCATATATGTCATTAACATTCCAAATTCAAGTAGACCATATACAACATTTTTGAACTTAATCCCAGTGCATCATACAAAACAAAAATTACACACCAAAGACAATGTGTGTCATAACATGGAATGCTGATACAAAAGACATCTATCTAGACTTTATAGGTATCAGTTGACCAGACTTTTAAGTCATTCTTGTCCTCGAAATAACCAAACTAGAATTCTATTAGATTGCTTTAAAAGCTAGATCTCCCTTAAACCTGAAAATCAATGTTGTAATTTTGATGAGTTTGCGAACTCAGTAAGTGAACCATCATCGATGTGCTCACTCAAGTCAAAATATAAAGATAAGTTTATAACCCAATTCACCAAGTATAATACATTATCCAACGTTGAATATCACATCACATTTTATCATATGTTAACAAGTACAATATGTATTCAATTATTTCATGTCACTATTTTAAAACAATCCAATAAATCATCTTAATCATTCATATAATACCTGTAAAGTTGTATATGCAAATGCACACGTGACTCCATTCTTATTTTGCTTTGTTGTGAGTGAGCGTCTATTAACCCAATTTACTGTCCCATATTTGTTGTAGATACCAGGCTCATTTCATATACTGTCCCCGTATCCGTTGTGGATACCAGGCTCATTGTTATCTGAGTCTATGGCTCTTTGTGTACAATCCTGAGCTTTAAGCTCTTTTTCACACATTGGCTACTCCGGTCACAACTCCTTTATCTAATCATGCATTTCAATGTAATGAGATGCATCAATTCACATATCATGCTTTCAGTACTTTTCATTCAATGTGCTCATTTCATATATCAAATTCTTCGGATCTAAGTCTAGCATTCATCATTCAATTGTTCATACATTCCACATTACACATACAATTCAATATAAGCACATATAATTGAGTTTACACATCTAGGTTAACCTACAGTACGCTCCAAAATAACTATTGCCTTGATGATCCAGCAATGTTTGGATGTTGGAGATCAACTTATGCGTCTATAGTCAAGCAATACACACATAGTTCACAATCAATAATTTGTTCAATCATATGAATATACATTCATGCACATGTATATATGTCATGTTCAATGCATGTTTAATTGACCTTTTCGGGTATGTATCCTTAATTACAAATCTTGACCGTTCAATTATTATAGCTTGTATATTACCACTTTATATTCAGGTTTATACCTTAAGTAAGTTTGATTACTCTAAATTCATCAATCATACATTCATCAACCTTTTCTAGCAATATACATTCACATAATTTCCCAATTCTCATTCATTAATACCTAATACACCTTACTCATATCCTTTAGATTATATTTGCATTCGTAAGGACACCTTTATTCCTTTAACAACTCAAAATTTCCAAATTAAATACATTGATATCAAGACAATCCATTCATTAAGTAATAACATCAATTAACAACCTAAACTTGTCGAACCCTTAACCAATTAATCAAACAACAATCTAGGTTCATTTCAAGCCTTAATCAAGTCTAAATAAACCAATGTCAAGTGACTTATCCTCATTGGGTTCAACAAATTCACAAAACTGAAATTATCATTTAAAAGCTTTGGCCACGATCGTGGGATGAGTTCCCCAAATGTGCAATATCCAATTTCCCTCAATTCTCCACGAATTTCATCTACTTAGGATCATCATTAACACTTCAATTTTTCTATAATTCGTACTCTCAAAAGCTACTTCAATTTATGTTAATATAGCTTCTATCTTCGTTACATTAAAACTCTCTAAATTCTATTCATTTATGTCACTAACAATCATTCTTACATACACACTAACATCCCTATTTTTTTTCATATTCAAAAGAAAACTCTTTCATATCAATTCAAATCACCTTCATAACAGTCCATTAATTATACCTTAATTATATCTCAATTCCTCATCAATTTCATCTCAATTTCTAGCTCAAAATCATTCATTTAACAACTCATAAACTATTGTTTTTTATGCATGCTAAACATAACAAAAACTACCATTCATGCATCATTTTCCAGCACTCATTTAACACTAATACTTCAATCAATCAATCCCTAATTTAGTTATCGTCAAGTTCTATTATTTTATATTACAAAAGATCAATATTTTACCTTCTTGTTCAGCTTCAATACCTCCTCAATTATCAAGATAACATAGCCTTCCACGCATGCAAACACAATTCTAAGAACAAGATGGGAGTAGAATGATTTTGATAGTAACAAAAAGACAACAGCATAATCTATCTATCTCTATGAATAATTTGACCAAGGTTTTGAGGTGGTAATGGATAAAATTGAAGCAAAATTTCAGAAGCTGTAAGGGTGTGTATGTGTTTCAATGGTGAGAGGGAAAGAGAAGAAAAAAGACAACAGAAACAATTTCTGCATTAGCTTAATTCATTAGGTGCTAGGTGTCACTATTTTACAATAACATTTGTCACCTATGCATACAATCCACTTGTCCTATATATAAGCTACCAAATGTCATCAAAATCCTATGCCATTTGTCACTCAATCACTACTACCATTTTTCACTTAATTTTCTATGCCAAATGCCACTCATTTTATAGGCTTAGTCATCCTAATTTTTCATGTGTCAAATTATCTTGCGACTTGACATTTTTCCTAGACTAAATGTATATTTCAATTCATCAATTTCCCAATTATAACAATTAACTCCAAATTACTAATTATAATCCATCAAACCAAAATTCAAGACATAAAAAATACATAATCATACCATAACCATTTTAAACTTTACATACCCCTGGAATATGTCAATTGAGTGCACATACAATCTTTGCAATGTTTTCCAAATCAACATTCATGTGTGTATATATGCTCATGTTGTGCATGTGAATGAAATGCACCTCATTAATTATAAAATGATATGACTCAAAAGTCTAGCATTCTAACCCTCAGTAAGTTTTGGAAACCAGCTATTACATTTACTCTGGGCTTCAATTATACTTCCATTAAATGCTTCACAAATATTGTTATCCATAATATCACAATTGAATGAAGTATTAAAAAATGCTCTTGCCTATTTTTCCTTTGGAGTCATTAGGAGATCACTCTGAGCATTTTCCAACTCCTCTTCTAACTCCTTTAAATTAAAAAGTAAATCAGGTTCATTGGATGACTTACAAAATTTTCATAGTAGTCTTTCCAAAATTTGAGTCCTTTATGATTCCTCTTTCTCAAATTGGCAAATATGTATTTTGCACAAAACCTTACTTTAACCTTAGAAGCTGCCAACTGAGTGCCTCCACAAAACCCTATATAAAATTCATTAAAAAGTTTAGTAAATAAATAATAAGAGTAAGTATATGCTACTAAAGCATATAAAAGTAAGTATATCCAAGTCTTTCTTCAGTAACCTTAAAAACCAATTCCAAGTTTCTGTTGTTTCTTTATAAACCACATTCCATGCCACAGGAAACATCTAATTATTGCCATCTCTTCAAACTATTATCAATAACTCACTTTTTACAATCCGTTTAAGAAAGCAACCGTCTAATCTTAGGAACTTTCTACATCCAGTTAAGAAGCCCTTTTTGCATCATTTAAAACACACATGCAATAAGTCAAATAATGGTTGTAAATCATCTCCAAGTGATGGCATTTCAATTATCAAACCAAGATTCAACCTCAAAAGTTATTCCCTACAATCCCACAACATGCTATTTTTTTCCCTCACATCTCCGTGCAGTTCCTTTATCACTAACTTCCTAACCTTATAACAAACATTATAACCAATATCAAATCTCAAATCTTTCTTCACAAACTTCCCCAAGTCTATTAGCTTCAATGCAGTCAGTATGGGAAGTCTTTGAAGTAATTGTTTGAAAGCCACTTTGAGCCCATACTAAAGCCACTTTGAGCCCATACTTATGTCTTAAAAAACATAATTGCATATATGCTTTTGTTCATAAACTCTTTGTAGGAAAATCCCGGGGTGTACATCACATGTACCAGGTGCGGAAAACAAAAAATTTTGTTGCCGGGACCTTCCCAAAAGCCAGGATCCATGTGTCGGTATGCAAACTCAAACCTGAACAGCCAATAGAGACTGTCTCTAAAGGTATCCATGCAGAGATCAGAAAACCTAACCGGGACAAACCCCTTTGACCC
>JANKOE010000206.1:25581211-25591564 GCA_026284465.1 Erythroxylum citrifolium | reverse complement strand
TGCTGCAATCTTGGAATTATTTATTTTGACCGGTTTCCGAGGTCGATTAATTTAATCGAACGACAAAGCCGCGATCAGCAAGCATCTTTTTAACTTTGTTTTCTATAAAGCCTAAAGAGGTCATAAGCTCATCAAATGTAAGGTATCACTTTTAGGAAGGTTTGATGTAAACCATATATTGATCTACATAACTCGTAAACCATGTTAGTTCTTTCTGGATCCTGAAATCTTTCAGGTTGTACCATATAGACCACTTCATAAAGGTCTTTACTCAAGAAAGTGGTTTTGACAACCATCTAATGTAACTCTATATCATCATGAGCTATAATTGCCTTAATCACTCAAAATGTATCATATGAGGGTACGAGAGAGAAGGTAACATAAAGTCAACTTTTCTCTGTGAGTGAACCATTAGGCAACTGAGCGAGCCCATAAACCATTGAACTCTATCTTGAAATCCTTTAGGTCCAAACCTTCATTTACAACTGAGGGGTTTGCAATTCTGCTGCAAATCAACTAGCTCCCAGACCTTATTATGCTTCATAGATTTCATCTTGTTATTCATTGCATCCCACCACACATCCGCATTGGGTCCAGAAATAGTTTCTGTAAAAGTAACTGGATCCATAAAATGTCTAATAGCATAGTCCTATACACCTGATAGACTATGTTATTAGATGGGATAGCATGTCGTCTCACTCTAGTGGGTTTACATAATTGTATTAGATCTTGTACCCCTAGGAACCTCTGTGTCTATAGGTATGGGTTCCTGTTCCTGTACAGGCATGATACAAAGACCTAGATCCACCGGATCTAACTGTAAGAGTAACGGTTACATGATAGTTGTAGTATCCGCCCTGCTATCATCTGAAGGGTCAAAGGGCCTACCATCATCACAGATATGGTATTCTAGAAAATTAGTCGCCTGCGATTCCACTATTCTGGCCCCTCCTTCTCTACAGTAAAATCTGTAGCCTTAAAATGGTAAAGATATCTTACTAAATAACAATGAGGGGAACAAGCATGGAAATTTTTTTCTCTATAAGGATTATACCACCTCAGTAGGGTAGCCTTATACACGAATGTATGGAAGGCTGGGTTTAAGCTTTTAGTTAATTAGGTAGATTAGTCTTGTTCTACATTGACTTCTTTAAGTTCTTTAAGGTGCTGTTATGCGTTTGGGCAACATACCATTTTGCTCAGAACTACTGGACATAGTGAATTAAGTCACTATTCTAACTGATACTAAATATTTAGCAAACGGACTTTTTAAAGTCCTGAAACACCATGTTTGCCATGATATTCTCCTCCATGGTCAAATCTGACTATCTTGATGAATTTTCCCAATTAGTTCTCAACCTTCAGTCTTTAAGCAAAAACGCATAACTGTGATGTGAATAATCATCAACAAATGTTAGAATACATTTAGAATTGCACAATGCAACTGTATAACATCTACCTGTATCTTTATATATTAGACTCAAAAAGTCAAAAGCATGAATTGATCTCAATATCCTTATTAGTCAACTTACCTCTACAATAGTCAGCACATATTCCCAGATCATCATAATCTAGAATTGAGAAATGCTTTCCTTGATTAATCTCTCATGCCTAGCTCTGAAAATGTAGCTTAAACTTTTATGCCACACCATATATGACTTCTCATTCATTAGGGTCCTTCATAACTTGTTTAGCAAGAAACGAAGAAGCATTTATCTAATTTGGGGTAAGACACATTCTATACAAACCATATGGCAAGAAGGTTGTACCTTTATGTTTTGCATTAAACAACAACTATATAAAAGAAGCATTAAATAAAAAACATTAACCCTCTTTGTCTAAAATTGATCAAAATATTACATATAAAATGTGTCGTGTAAAACCCAAATGAACCTTACAGCAAGGTTCAGTACATACATCTCCTATAGATATTACTTCCACTTCTTAATTGTTGTGAACCATCAGTTCCTCCTTCCCTTTATTTGGCTTTATCCTAGATATGAACCTTTGCATTATGGAAGCACCTTGATCAGATGCTCCACTAAATAGCTACCAAATACTTAATGCACTATCGTAAATTAGATTCATAAATTGACAAGCCAAAAAGTAACCTGATGGTCTTAGTCTTTCCTTTTAAACCTCATGCTACTGGTTTTTTATATCCCTAGGACCTTTACAAGAACTAGTTTGACCAACATCAGCATGTGGAGAAGATTTGATCTTTTTACCTGTGAACTTAGCGGGCTTCATCTTTGTCTTCCCTTAAACTGCTTCAAGGGCTATAGGAGCGAGTGGTAAGCTTGAGTTTCTCCTCCTCAGTAACGCAATGGGCTATCAAAGCATTGAAGTCCCAACATTTTTAATATACTTGTGAAGATGAATCATTCTCGATATGTACTCTTTTACTCCCTTTTTCTCATATATACCTTATGGAGAATAATTCTTTCATCAAGGCACTTGTTTCAACACTAAATGAGACTATGCACCTCTGGGAGACATTATTAAGAAACTCCTGCGATATGTCTGTGTCCAAAAGTCCACTCAGTAGATGGTTAAGAATAGATATCTTAATAGTCATCAGATATAATATGTTAAACCGATCCCATGCTTTATAGGCTGCTTTATGAGTTTTCAAGGTAATGAATGTAGGTGGAAATGGCCTATCCATCCGTATGGTTATATCAACCTTAGCCATCTCCATAGCATTCAATACATCCTCCGTCCACTTCTTTGTATTGAAACCGGTAAGGGTTTCAATGGTGACACTGATTTAGTTGACTAAAAAGGTGACTTCAAGATAATAATCTTTAAATCAGCACTAATGTAAGACAACAGCGGTACTCAAAGCCATTAAATAATATCTTTACTGAAAATTCGGTCACACATATTATGAAACACCTGTGGGCTAAATACATAATATATGCAACTAGACCCCCACATAAAAGCGATCAGAGTACAAATCATCAACTCTCATGACACTACCACCTGTGGGTGTATAGATCATTCAAGCAACAACTTTCCTCTATCCAATGCCTTTATGCACATCTCAAAATCTCATATAAGGTCAACACCTATGGGTAGAATAACCAAACATGAGACCAAAGACATCCCCTAACTTGTAAGCAGAACAATTCAAAATATTGACTCAAAAGGCCACTATGGTGACCATATTCTCATCAACACTCAAAAAGTTCGCAAATACAATGGATACATCTTTATGTTATCCTCGCATTCTTTATGGGCATATGGTAAGTGACAATATAACATCAAAAAATGCAAAAAACTGAATGCATAGTCTCATTGTCATATACTCGTGCTGAAAGCATTCCCTGAAAACTTCATTTGAGACTTTCGTAAAAGAAAAATCTTAGTAGAGTGACTATCGTGTGTTACCAAACACTGAACCAACCACCTGAGACACGAAAACCTCATGTGTCTCCCTTATGGCAAGTTTGTTGCATGAAAATTCACTCAAAAATAGCTTCAGAATGTCTCAATTCCTTTTCTGATCAACTATCATGCAATCTTGAATACCGAACATGAGACTCGAGACACAAGAACTTGAAGTATCTCCCTTATGTGATGTCCGAAGTATGAAAATTCACTTAAAATCGGATTCAAAATACCTTAATTCCTTTTTCTAGAATTAAACTTTAATTTATTACTAATGTAATAAATCCAGAAAAATGGAAAACTTACCTTATAAATTTTTCCGATCCAAAAATTGACCCAAAACATCTCGGGGTACCCTTACGGGAAATCTGAAATTTTATGTGTTTGTTTTTTTAAATAACTGTAGCTCCGTAAGGCTGATATCAACATGACGTTAGCCGCTGAGTCCACACGTGTGAGGCACATGCACCCCACACATAAATGTTTCAAATAGGTAAATTGAATTCAATTACAAGATTGAATTTAATTCACCCTCTTTCAAACAGCCTAAAGTGAATATAAGATACTGATAAAAGGAAGTAAATGGAAATTAATCAAAACACAAAGTCATTCTACATTCACGCCACGGCTACCCAAACAATCTTCAGATTCGAATAATCGTAATACGATTTTTCAATTACTACATATGATCCATTGTCAAAGCCAACGTTACGCCAGAATTTCAGTTTCAACGCGAATTTGGTCTTTCATTCTGTGGATGTTTTCATAATTATTGTCCTGGAGACTATAGGAAAAGTCAAAAGCGCTTTATTAGCTAACGTTATATTCACAAGCCTCAAATTTAGGTTACATGTGAGAGGAAGTGGGTTAGACCTCTTATTGTGGCTTGGACAACGCTTAAATTCAATATTAATATCCACATGCATGTTCTGTCATCTGTGTCTCAAATCAACAATTCTTGGCGAGGTTGCACTTGCCCGTTCTTGGACATTTAGGTGCCGAAATCAACAATTCTTTGTGGAGTTTTGACTGCTTCCTTAGCTGGAATTTTCTTTCTTTTCTTTGAGCTTGCTTGTGCCAATTTGCCCCTTTTTTTCTTTGGCTTCTCAACTTATCCCTAAATATCCTTGACTCCATTATTACCACACCATTAAGTGGGCAAAATCTTCCAAGTATTCTAATACCATGAGCGATTGGAAAAATGAAAATGGATAAAAAGATGGGAATAATAATTTGCAAATTATAAGTGATTCTTAATGTTGCATGGGAATTTTTGACTTTTTGTAAAACTTATTGTACGGCAATTGATATTTGATGGAAGAGATGAGTCAAAAAAAGGAAAGGTAATGAAACCGCGAAAGAACGCGCTTATCTTATTCGTATCTGATTGGTACCATATGATTATAATCCAAAGTTCGAAACAACCCCGAATCTTCCAACCATATTATTATTAAAGACCTCCCCCACCAGAACTGTACGTTAAAAGCCATTTTCTAAGGAAAGCTTCTGCATCAATTGTTTTTACTCAATCCTGTTTTAATATTTTATTTCGATTCCGCCAATCTTAAGTTAGTTACAGCTTCTTTTTGGTACTATAAAAACAAATGCCTATCAGCTTTCCTTAACCAACGCCTCATTGGTGCACTTCAGGTTTGGAAACGGAGCGAAACGCCCCGAGTCGACTCAGTTTCCGACGCCCCGAGTCGCTCGGATTCCGATTCCGACTCTAGTTGGCTATTCTTTTCCGGTTTTGGTTCTCATTGATATTTAAGGTAATCATTTGTCGATCGTCTGATTCGTTGCCTTTGGAATTTCTAGACCACTTTGCGCTAATGTTCATGACGGTTTTGATTTGTATCTCTTACAAGATGGGACAATGTGTGACATTGTCTAGCTTGCGAGTGTTTTGGTGCTCTTCTTTTAGCGAGATTTAATTTTTTTAATGTTTTGTTGTTCATTTTTTTCTCAAACTTTTGTTATCATTTTGAGTTTTCTTTTTCTGTCTCAGTTTCGTGATGGTTTAAGGAAACAATTCTGCTTGCTTGGCTAGATCTGGCAATGATATGGCTGTTATGTCTTTATTAACACCTTTGTTCGTTTTCAATTACGTCCATTTTGGTTTATCCGTTAACTACTCCGATCGACATCAAATTTTGAAACTGCGATTTATCTTGCTTAGAATTCTATTTGGTGAGTTACAAATTTTTCATTAGCATAGTCGTGTTCTACTGATCGAGGTTGAATTTTCTGGAGTTTTTGCTTGCTTTGGCTTGTTCAACGTTTGGATCTTGCCCTCCTTAATCAATTTTTGAGTGCTAAGTGGTTGCTGTCTTCCATTTTTTATTAGATGTCTGTTTAGGAAATGAGAAAGGACTCGCCTGACATCACAGTTGTCTGATCCATGTTGTTTATTTTTTAAAAGAATTAAAACCCAAAGATAGGATCAAATGGCTGTCAATCACTTGAAGCCATAATTAGTGTCATATATATTCTGATTACATGTCACTAATGCAACGGACTTTGTCGTTCTCCTTAAAATTTCCGCCTGTAATGTAGGTGGAAAGTTGCTTGCTAATAGCTTTTTTTTTTTTGTGCAGAAGTGCTTGCTAATAGCTACTAATTCATATGATGGATATGCTGTTTCCTTTTTCCTTTTTAACCGTACGTGGAAGGAAGGATAAATACTATGAATATGTTGTAGTTTCCATGTAATGATTTACTTTATGTACACGTGTATGTAAAGTTTCTTTGGTGTCCATTGCCTTGTTCTAGTTGTTCTGTAATTGACATTTTCCTCAGATTCCTGCATTCGCATTTGTTCATGTTCCACCGCTATACAGTTTCTTGCGATACTGTGAACGTAGGAGCATTTTAGCGGTTCTTGTGCGGAGTCTAGTTTTGGATAGTGGTGTGATAAACTTGTACTTTATGACCATGATTATAACAGGAGAAGAGAGAAGGATTTTAACATGAAGGCCTTGATTCTTGTCGGTGGGTTTGGAACTCGGTTGAGGCCATTGACTCTCAGTGTGCCTAAGCCACTTGTTGATTTTGCCAACAAACCTATGATACTCCATCAGGTACATCTTTTACCTCTCTCTTTAATAGTCTCTAAGTCCTGTCTACTGGTTTACGAAAGCCAATCCTTTCTTTTGTGGTTAAATATGGGTAGTAATTGATGTTATTTTGTTTAGTTCCAAATTGCTGGGGAAAACAATCATTAATAATTCATTATTATTTTATTTGAAGCTTTTTGCATCTCAATTTCAAACTCTGAACTGATGTTTGCTAATCACCTTTACAGATAGAAGCTCTTAAAGAAATTGGAGTAACCGAAGTGATTTTGGCGATTAACTATCAACCAGAGGTAAGGAATGACCAACTTTTTTTTAAAACATCAAGTCAAATTAATGAGTGGACTACTCAGGCGACTTGAGGTAATTTAGTCGAGGCCTTGTTCCTGATTTGTGCAGGTGATGCTAAACTTTTTGAAAGAATTTGAGACAAAGCTTGGGATTAAGATCACATGTTCACAAGAGACCGAACCACTGGGCACTGCTGGACCTCTTGCTCTTGCCCGTGACAAATTGATTGATGAAAACGGAGAACCTTTTTTTGTTCTGAACAGTGACGTCATCAGTGAATATGCCTTCAAAGAGATGATTGCATTTCACAAAGCACATGGAGGAGAGGCTTCCATAATGGTTACTAAGGTTAACACTTTCTCCCGGCCATTTATCATAATATTTTCATCTGGTTCCTTGACGATGCTGGAAGTGATAAAAAATTTCTTCTTATTTTGTTGTAGGTAGATGAGCCATCAAAGTATGGTGTTGTAGTTATGGAAGAATCCACAGGGAGAGTTGAGAAGTTCGTTGAAAAGCCAAAGATTTTTGTAGGCAACAAAATTAACGCTGGAATTTATCTGTTGAATCCATCGGTTCTAGATGGAATTGAGCTAAGGCCTACGTCGATTGAGAAAGAAGTCTTCCCGAAAATTGCATCTGCGAAGAAGCTGTATGCAATGGTCCTTCCAGGGTTCTGGATGGACATTGGACAGCCAAGGGATTACATTACAGGACTGAGACTGTACCTGGATTCCCTGCGAAAGAGATGTTCAACTAAGTTGGCAACTGGCTCGCATATTGTGGGAAATGTTTTAGTCGATGAGACTGCCAAGATCGGTGAGGGATGCTTGATCGGTCCTGATGTTGCAATAGGTCCTGGTTGTGTTGTTGAGTCGGGAGTTAGACTGTCTCGCTGCACAGTGATGCGTGGTGTGCGCGTCAAGAAACATGCTTGCATATCCAGTAGCATAATAGGATGGCATTCCACGGTTGGGCAGTGGGCCCGCGTAGAGAACATGACAATCCTCGGAGAAGACGTCCATGTGTGTGACGAAATTTACAGCAATGGAGGTGTGGTTTTGCCTCACAAAGAAATCAAATCAAGCATTCTGAAGCCGGAGATAGTAATGTAAAGTAGTGGGTGTAGAGTATGCTTTTTTAGGTCTTCTATAATCGAGGGTGTTGTAAGTTATTGTGTCCCGAGATGTCTCAATTTTAATCCTTTTCTTCTGTTTCCATGACAAGTGTTAAAGCCTGTTTCTGTAAGATTAATCTTGTTGTGCGTCAATATGAAGTGTCGGTGTCGGTGTCGGTGTCGGTGTCGGTGTCGGTCATCAAGTGCATATGTGATGATTTGTTGCTTTTTTCATGTACATATGAATAAAATTATTGGTTTTGGCAGGTTTTAATATATAATGCAGTGCTTAGATGGATTGTCGGTGGTTGACGTTTTTTATACCTGCCGCTCATTCTTGTCCGCTTCTCTGCCAGGTAGGGTATGCGTCAGCCGAAGAAGTATGGGATTGCAACGGGTGAGCTTTTCTTTTCCGTGCGTTGTCTCGTGGACCTGGACCACCATACTTGTATTTCATCGATAAAAATCTTTTAATAACTCACGAGAAATGGACGGATCGAGATTTTGAAGAGTGGATAGTATAGTAACAGAGCGATTTGAGGTATTGCAAGATGATTTTTATTGTTATTGGAGGTCATACATTGGATAACCAATGTTATTATATTGTTCTCTTTAATGGGTTTGTTGTTGGTGGAGGCTACAACAAAATTTCATAAGAAAAAAAAAGGAATAAGAGAGAATGAGAGTAGAGCGAAAAGAAGAACAACAGCGTATCGACGCACAGAGAAGAAGAAATTAGGGCAATTGGATCATAAATTTTGAATTCCAACTCAGCCTAAACTTTAAAAATTAAAAATAAGTCTAAATTTAATCTAAAATTTAATTAATTTAAATTTAATTAGTTAATTTCAAATAAAATTGAGCATGATCAAACTCATATTTATTTGTCTATCTCTAATAATGGACTAATTACTTGTTAATATTTATTTAGATAATCACACCGAAAAGGCTTCATTTTGATCTCACCCTCTTAGATCTTAAAACAACTGAAAGGAGGTTAATTAATTTTTAATAAGCGTAAACATTTAATGTACGTAGATAACTCAAAAAAACACTTTAAGCGTCCATTCGTCAGCAATACGATGCGTCTCAAGAGCATCTCAAGTCTATCCACTCTCGAGATGAGACGCGAGCATCAACCAATCAATTATCTATTTCCTATATCATACACACACACATATGTATAACATGAATGGGCACCTCTAAGGTTGAACATAGCATAGGAGAAAAGAATGTGTGGCCTACTTTGTGAAAAACATGAACGGAAGATGAGATGTTGCCATCTACAGTTTATATTCATAAAGAGTTGGTACAATTTATTTCTAGATAAGGAGCTTCAAAGCAACCATTTTGACCTTGAGATCCTAAACAGAAGAATAATGGTTCATATGTTACTGATAATAAAATTACATTTTTAACCTTATCGTCAAGAAAATGTTTAAGGTTTAAAGATTCAATCGGTATTAAACTACTATAAAAACAGTATATAATAAATAACAAAAAATTATAAGAATAGGTAAAAATATAGTATAAAATAAAATACTTCATTGAAATAAAAAATGCACCAGCAATGTCTATTAATATATAATAAACTAATAGTAAATCTAATAATTAAAACTAAAATTGAATCCAATATAAAATTTAAAATAATAATAATAATAATTGTATTTTTAAGGATAAAAATAACAATTTATTTTTGAATAATAATAATTTAAAACAAAAATTTTAATTAAAATATAAAGAAGTAAACAAAGAGTATACAATTTGAAAATATAATTTATTATATAATTGTGTGACTGATTTGAAAAGAAAAAAATAATAAATTCGTTGAAAAGTAGAAAAGATATAAGAAGACTTTTAAAGATAAAAAAAAAAGAAAGAAAGAAATATATAAGAGGAAGTTAATAACATTTATGAGTTTAGCAGTAAAGAGGATACGAATTCCAAAGTTGAAACGAAAGGAAGGGGGGTTTTCCTTGAGCACGTTAATGTCGAAACTGTGGTTTCGCAAGCTAGCGAAGATGGGATTGTAAGGATGAAGCTAGTCGTGAGAAGACAAGACCTTAAGCAAATGATGGAGATGGTGGAAGGGAGTTTGAGTCTTCTGAGACGAGAGAGCATCTTTCGAGAGCCACGATGGAAAGCAAGCAACGTTCATGAATTCTTGCCGATTTTTATCTAGAAAATTTATTTATTTATTAGTTAATTTATCGATTATCTTTTGTAAAGATTATAAATATAAATCAGATTAAAAATTAGACCGATTTATATTTATTCCGGTTAAATTGTTTGATCTAGTTCAATTTTTAAACTATTGCTTAATTTTAATATTTTAGAGCGTTCAATTTTAAGTTTAATATTTTCAAAACTGATAAAATATCAAGGGTGCGTTTACTTTCAAAAAATTCTCTAGTTTTCTAGAAATTTTTTTCATAAAATAGAAAATAATTAGAAAACATGTTTATTAATAAAAAAATA
>JANKOE010000206.1:25486964-25524446 GCA_026284465.1 Erythroxylum citrifolium | reverse complement strand
ATCATTCAATTTGACTTCTAATTAACACATAAAATCCATCTTGTATCTAATTCACCTCTGTCATATCATTTAAATTCTAAGAATTCTTGATTTCTTTACTCATGAATAATCATCAAAATTTCCATATAATAGTCTTAGCTTGCAAAATGATTCGAGGTCCAATAGATATCGCCGCTTTGGTTTTAGTGGAGCACCCTGTTTTTAGTTTTGTATGGCAGTTTCTTATTTTCTCCATGCCTAACTTTTGAGTGAGGCTTGTTTTTATTTTGGCCTGTTTATGCCTGTTAGCTCTTTTGGCTTGATGTGTCTCCAGTGGCATTTGTAAATGGACGCTTTGTACATATTTATTCTTTCTAATTTAATACTCTGATTTACCAAAAAAAACATTGCCGCATATTCCTATATTGCCCTCTAATTATGCTTCTTGAAAAGCTTTATTGTTTGAAGCAAGACAAATTTACATATTGCAAGCCACCTAGTTGCTCCGAACTTGTTGGGATTTTATCAGTAAGGCTATTTTTGGAGATGTTTAACAACACAATGCCCAGTAAGTTCGAGAGTTCTGCAGGTAATCTCTACTACAAAGGTTATATGAAGTTGGGATAAGTGAACCTACTTACCCATTTCATCTGGAATCTTTTCTCTAAACTTATTGTTGCTTAAGTTCAAGAAATGCAATTTTTTAAAATTTTCAATGTTTGTTGGAATCAACTAGTTCATTCTACTTGTGCAGAGGTCCATATACTAGAATATTTGTCAATGACCCCATCCTTATTGGTATAGCATCAAAAAGTTGGTTGTTGCTCAAAATCAATTTAATCCAAGAAGTCAAATTTCCCAACTCAATGGGAATTATTCCCTCCAATCAATTTGGAGAAAGATTAAGGTTTTGTTTGGTAAAACTATTTTTTGAAGGATTGAGAGGTATTTGATTATTTGACCATGTTAAACTACTGATAATCATGTTTAATAGTCAGTTAATTAAGTTAGGATATTGAACCCAATATGCTATTTTTGAATATGAACGTTTTGCTTCAGTAACTAAGAAATTAAGGGATGAAAAGATGATTGTGCCCAAAAGTCATTACAAATTACTCAATTTGTCTGAGAGAGAGGAGAGAGATAGAGATTAAAATAGAAATTTTGTCCTCTCCCTTCCCCCCTCTTGTTTTTTCAAAAATTTTTGGAATTTTTGGTTTTTCCTTTTTTTTTGGATAATGATTTGATTTTATTTGTATGTGCTTGTGATATTATGATGATTTTGTAATATTGTAGATTTGATTTGTATCAGGTCATGCTTGCAAAAATAATAACCAAATTAGCTAGTTAAATTTGATATCATTTTATTTTTACTCTTAAATGGTTCTGCACTTTTGCACTCTTTGTGATTTAAAACAGTTATAAGTGAGGTGGAGGGGTAGGACTTATTTTTATTTATGACTATTGCTTGATTGTACAAATGAGTATACATTGCATATTATTTCTCCTGTAAAAATATGGTCATTTATTATCACTTTATATGATTTTTATTTGTTTTATTACAAATGTTAGCTTCTTGTACGATGAAAGGAACTTGGCTTGGTTGTAATCATACGTTCGAGTTAGTAAAACTAACTAACTAATGAAACCAATTGAAAGTTGATTAACTAGTAAATGTTAGTTTTTTCATGTCATGTCCTCGTAAGTTATTTTACACATAAACAACTAATACTAAATATTTAATTTTACCAAATATCTTTAAATAAAAAGTTGATACTACCCACTTGTCAAATGAGCTATATTAATCCGCTGTCAGTTAACCGCTAATTGAATCAGCTAATAACTAATGCAATCTGCTGATTACCAAATAAGGCCCAAGTGTTCGTAGTCTAACTATATTTTAAAACTCAGATGGCATCGTACTTATAATATTATTGTCTGCAATTTTTAGGGTAGTTAATTGATGACATTTTCCCTAATTTAGGATAGCTATGTCTAGGAATGTCAATGGGTCGGGCCGTGCTGACCATTGGTAGACTAGGGCCTAACAAGTCACTCACGGGTTGAACCAACTCGACCCACCTTATATTTTTAAAGAAAAAATATTAAAGCAAGCTAAGAGATGGAAGGGGGACATAGCTAGGGATGTTACTTTTGGCCCGGCCCGGCCTGGCCCGATTTTGGCTAGGGTTGACCGAGCCAGCCTGTGTTCGGTCTGTGGCTCGATAAACCCTAACCAAAATTGGGTTGGGTCTAGCCAAAAGTAACATCCCTAGCTATATCCCCCTTCCATCTCTTAGCTTGCTTTTTAAGGTAAGAGTGCCTCTTTATGAGCATGGTTCTAATGGTCTTCAACGTGCTATTGATAAGGTGATATCTAGCCACCAAAATCTAAGAATTGAATGTCTTGCTTATGTTTTTGTCCACAATTGGACATTTGGACTCATTGCTTTAGAAAGTTCTACTTCATATTTCCTTTGAAAATTCAAGCAAGTCATGTACACATCCTAGTGCAAATAGGTTTAATTTGATGATCATGTCATCAAATTCTTGTTGGAATATCCACCATAAAATAAGCTCTTCCTTTTACTACCATGCTATATAGATAAATAAAACTACAGTATATATTAGCTCTTCCTTTTACTACCATCCTATATAGATAAATAAAAATATAGTATATATTATTAAAAAGTAACATATGAGTCTATATCTATATTGAAAGAAAACAACATATTAGGCATATTAAAAATTTTATTATATATGTTACACTCCTATTTCCTCAAAGGTAGATGCATATAGGGAATCAACACAACTACCTGAAACTCACATTTCCTAAACCAGTTATTGAAGCTCATAGATATGGTACAAGTTGATGTTTCATGTAGAATTGGGAATGACAGACTGGTATCATTATGGGTTGATAATTGGTCGGGCCAAGGACAACTCTTACAATCTCTTCTCACCTCCAAGAGTTCACCAACCTCTTCACTCCACACTAGATTTAGCTTACTGAACAGAATTCCTGGCATTTCTTTCATAGATTGAGACATTTACAACCTAAATAACCCCTAACCTAAACTCTACATATACTTTCTACTGGAAAGACCAACATGTCTACAAACTTACCAACAAAACCATCAAGGACCTTATAAGAAGAAGAAGTTTCAAGGTAGATTGGCATAAGATTGTTTTAAGCAAGGCCTTAACTCCAAGAATATCCTTTATAGTATGGCTAGCAATAAAAATAAGCTCAATACCATTAATAGAATGCATTACTTGCAAATTGATAAAACTTGTTAAATGTGTTAGGTGCATGAGGAAACAAGAGATCACATTCTCTTTATATGTCCATTTAACAACAACATATGGGAATATGTCACAAGGAATTGCCTATAGGTTGACCTAGGGAACTCCCTCACGAATATCACGTAAAGATTGTCTAATTAGATAGTTGACTCAAAATATGATAAATTGATTCACATCCTAGCTTTGAGGATTTGTGTTTATATATTATGAAGAGAAAGGAATTTCAGATGTTTTGCCATCAAAAGCTCATCAATGGATTCCCTAAAGTCAAAGATCATCAATGAAATCGAGGAGCTAATGCTGTTAAAAAATCTCAATCAGAATTATAGTGCAAACGTCCTATCTTCTCTAATCTGATCCTTTGAACTTCTAATGTAAAGCTTATTTTCATTTGGTTATTCTCCTTGCATATGAATGCAAGGATTGTAAAAGGTACACCCCTAAGTTATTGCTTTGCATGTAATACTTTCCTTATTTATTAATTAATTTCCATTTTCTTTTTAAAAACAAAACATTTTATTATATATTTTGAAAGAACAAAATAGCATATCTTGAAAGAAGAATCAAATATGTTATTACAGAGGCAATGTGATGAGCATATTACTACACAAATAAATAGTAAAGATTTAAAATTTCAAGTGTCTAGTTTAGCTTGTTTGGTTCTTAAAACATAAAAATCAAAGGTTAAGTTAATTTAATTTTAAAAGACTCCAAGTTAACTTTAAGAGATTGAATGCTTCTATGTTGCTAAGATTATACAAGTGAGATTGAGGTTGATAGAATATATTATGTCATGATATCTAATTAAGACTATATAAGACTACGCTAACAAGAATTTTCTGAAAAATAAATGAAGGATAGAGAAGAAAGATTTCACTTGTACTGTATCGAGAGTGTTAAACTAAAAACTCAATTATTAAGAAATTTTTAATATCAAAACTACTTCTTGCATGCATAAAACCATATGGCAAGAACAATGGCATGTTTGGTCATGCTCTTATGTATTTGGTTTAGTAGTGTAGGGAGAATGCGATAGGACGAATCCTAAGGAGGAGAGGCTCCATTATCCTAATTTCATCTATTTAATGTGAGTTCAAGGTATTCTACATATGCATGCATTGCTTCCTTGATCCTTAGTAAACCTTCTTTCTCTTCGACTTAATAGGTTGAGGAGAAAGAAGATTCACATACTAAATCTATTTCTAATAAAATCTACATTTAAATGGCATCCTTATGCTTAAATAAGTGCCAAGCATCTCATACTAGGAGTTGTTTGTACTTAACTGTAGATTTAAGAAGGTTTATGAAGTTTTCTTAGTTAATATTCATTAACTTGATGGAGACAATAAGTGGGCCTCTTAGCTCAACTAGAACTTGGACTTTTAAATGAATATAAAACCAACTTCAAATTTGTTTATACTTTATATGGTGACCTAGGTAAAGAACTAGGTTCCATCATACCCCAAAGACCAAATTTTAGCCCAAACTTAAATCATGAGAAATTATTGTTTAAATTCATAACAAATCTAAATGAAGGGAAAACAATTTTTTCCTGATTTAACTAGACATCAAATAGAAATACTGTATAATTCATATAAGACTTGAAAGGTCAAATGTGATCTCAATCTTATTATATACACGCATAAAAACATAAATAGCCACAAAATAATAAAATAGGGTATATATATATATAAAAACATAAATAGCCACAAAACAATAAAACTATATATATATCTATATATATATATATATAGACACATAAAAACATAAATAGCCACAAAACAATAAAATTATATATATATATATATATAGACACACCATACATATAAAAATATAAATGGCCACAAAATAATAAAACAATATATATATATATATATAACAATAAAACAGTATCCTCCCAAACTTAAATAAGCATACTTCCTGATATTTATCAGCACGACCACTAACCTTCAATTTTATATTCTAAATCACGACAAACCATAAGGTGAACCAACTTCCTCCATTGTCTTTGCCTCTATAGGCAAGAATTTGAGCCCTATAAACATAATATATTTTTATTCATAGGCAAGAACAATAAATACTAAATAAATAGAAAGATGTGAAGTTACCATACCTATTGAAACCACAAAACTGCAAATCCTATGAACAAGTTGTGACTAGAGTAGAGAACAAAAATGTCAGAGAGTTACTAGAAACTAACAAAAATAGACAAAGAAGAAGCAAGAAGAGTAGACGAATTTCATGAAGCTAAGATGTTGGACCCCACACCCCACCCGTAGGTATTTGGGAGTTATACCCCGGCGTGTGTTTGCGGGTTATACCACGGCATCCAACGCAAATCGGTATTCTCCTCTCTAGGAATCGAACTTTTTAATGTTGGACCTCACACCCCACCTCTTCAGTGTTTGGGGGTTATACTCCGGCGTGTGTTTGAGAGTTATACCACGGCATCCAGCACAAATCAGTATTGTCCTCTTTGGTCACGATTCGAACTCGTGACCTCAAGGTTTTGTTGCTTTTACAAGCCTCTTACATAATTAATTGTTAATTAAGTACCAAAGATGTGAAGTAAGGGAGACAGATTTTACATAATTAATTGTTAATTATTATTATTCAATATAATGTTGACAAATGGCTTAAATAAGAAATAACAGTCAGAGGTAGGATGCAGAAATGGATAGAGAGTGAAGGTTTGAAAAGGGGCCCCTCATAATCGTGGGCCCTAGGCAGGCGCCCTACTAGCCCCCACCCAGGGCCGGCACTGATGGTGCCCATAGTTTTGATAACAATTATACTTTTAAAAAGTTCTAGTGAATTCTAGAGTTTTATTTTTTGAAAAATTAAAAATTGATTGACTGATAATAATAAAATGGCAAAACAAAGTGTTAGGAGAGAAATTATCTCCTACGTCAAATAAGAACCAAAAAAAAGCACGACGACATTAAAGCATACAAGAAATAATAGCTACCCAAAGAAAACAAGGAATAACAATGTTCCAAGGGAGTAAAAAAAAACATAAATATGGCAATCTTTTAGTTAAAGGGGGTGAGACAAGGTTGGGCGTTGAGACAGGCTTCAAGACGATCGTCTCATCCGCGTAGTAATGTTTAATTAGCAATTTCAATCTTTCTTTAGTGACCAATTGACTTCTGCTAGGGTTTTAGGTGCATTGCAACGTTGATTTACGTATTGGAAATAGACAGGCAACGGTAAGTTTGATTTTACTCTCAATTGTGTTTTCACTTCTCTTTATCTAAAGTCAAAACATTAGGGAGTTTGCATCTTTTTTGGTGTAATGGATTAAGGTTTTCTTCACAGAGTCTAGGACAAGTGGGCTTCCATCAATATTGGTTCTTCAGTTCAGAGCTCCCTTTGTTTTTATATCTTTCTCTCAACCAGACAAGTTCTTTAAATTTTCATTATCTGTAGAGAACTTTAGGTTTTTGGGATTTTCATATATTGAATCCTCTGTCTTGTAAGCATTGGCTGTGTTTCTTTTGAGTTTCTATTGTTTATTATCTCTTTGTTTCATCGTTAATGTTGGATTCAAGTTTCCATTCTATTGAATGATGGTCTATTAAAGTAGTTCAATTATGCTTTCATGCTTATTACTAAGATAAGAATGATTCATTTGTCCACGTAGTTAGATATTACTAGTTAAGGATGCCTTGATGATATTTTATAGCTCTTTCTTTATTGTATTTCTTTGTTTATAACTATGTAGCTTAATTTACCTTTATCATTGCTTATTTGTCACATTATGGTTGTTATGATTGATTTGTGATGATCTCTTATGGCGTTCTTTGAAAGTTTTTTATCATTTCTTATGGAGTTGATTTTGATCGCTTTTTTAATTTTCACTAGAGCATTCAGAGATGAATTCAATGGATAAAAGAAAATAACTTTTGTGATTGTTAGTTTCATTAGTTGTCTATTTCTTTATTTGAATTAGTTTTCATCATTATGTGGATATGATACCGATGTGTTGACAACATATTGAAGGACTCGATAAAATTATTGTCACTTCCATATTTTCATTCAAATGTTGGTTTCTCAAAACTACTTTAGATATTTGAACTAACGAGTTTAAAAACTCAACATCGTATTATTGTAGGGTACTTATGATTATAGTTATTACCTTTGGAATTGACTACGAAATTGTAAAGCCAGTTTTTGCTTAAAATAATGAAAAATATCAACAAATGTTAATGTGATCATTTAGATCAAATAGAGTTATACTTGAGCCTTAAGTTCATACTTACTATTAGGACCAGAAAGATCTGTACTTGATTTTTAGTGTCCATTGTTACTTATCGTGTTTAATGAAGTGTTCATCTTTTCCATTGCAAGCGCTTCGTGTTATGCTACTGCACACATATTAATGTATTTGTATGATAGTGAAACTCATTATATACTTTTTTAGAGTTCTCACAAATTTTTCAATCATTTTACCTTTATATGGATATCTTAGACCATAAAACGTTCATATTCTTGTTTTCATTATGAATGATTGGTTTTAATTTTAATTGTTTGTATTGTTCTTTTCCTCTGTAATTCCACTTATTTTCTTTTAATTAGGTTCTACATGGAATTTAAGTGGTTTAGATAGTTTATTTGAACCAAGAGCATAATGTGACCTACAATCCTATTATTCATACAAATGCAATAATAACATAGAACAAATTGTAGTAAAAAGTAGCATTGAAGACATACATGAAGTTACCAGAACCATGGACTAATTTGATGTAATTCTTTTTACTAGGTGTTGAAGTCAAGGTAGGGTAGCCTATTAAGGTGAAACTTGATTTCCTGAACCAATTGTGAGTTTATACAATTTCCTAAACTAGTTGTGAGTTGATCCCTATTGGTTTCCCATTTTCCTCGATTACTTCAATAGTTTTTTATTCCACCCTATTTCATTTCTTTAGTACCATTTTTTTCCTTTATTCTTATTGTTAATTGTTCTTTTTCTTCCTTTATTTTATGTACTAGGATGAATTGAGATCCAAATTGCAAGTGGCTTGCTGATTAATAAGTTATATTCTACAATTAGTGAGAAACTTGATGAAGTAAATTGGACAAAGAATATTGGTATCTATGAATTAGTTCGACAGAATGTGAGGTAAACATTTCCCATCCATTTAACAAGAATAGGATCGATGACATGCCATTATTATATATATTTCAACTGTTTCTTATATTTTAACAGTTTTCATACAAATATGAAATTCATACTTTGCCTTCTGATAATGCTTTATTTTTTTTGGCCCCATCATAACTGGATATCTACTCACAAATTGCAGTTATTTGTCAAGAAGCTGGAATGCATTCAGTACAAAAGAATAAGTATGTTATAATTCCAAAGGACTTTGAGAAAGTTTAGATAGCCAATGTGAAGAGGACTGACCCTAACTTTAAATTCTACAAATGATGAAGAGTTGTTGAAGTACATATAATTTTCCTTGCAATTATTGAGGATTGGAGAATTCATTTTCGTATTTTGTAACAATAAAAGCACATGTAATTTGCTTTTGTATTTTGAATATGTTAAATGTTGAATTTTACAAGTCCTTATAGATATAAATGCAGTTTTTTGATCTTTTATATTTGATAGTAGTACATAATTAAAACATATATTAATATTTATATATTGCTTTATATATATATGGATGTTGCTTACATAATGACAAGAGTTTGCTTTTACGTTAAATATTATTGGTAATGAAAGAATAAATTGTTGCTTTTATTTTTACACATTGTTTCCTAAAAGAATTCACTTTGTTGCTTTATTTGTTTAACATTGCCACCTAAAAAGACTTAAAGTGTTGCAATATCTGTTTAAAATTGTTGCTATAGTTTGAAGTTAATTTGTTGCCTTATTCAAAACTTAAAGCAACATTTTTAATTTTGTTGCCTAATCAAAAAAATTTGTTGCCTTATACTTATCGCAGCACCACATCTTGTAACGATACAAATTTTGTTGCCTTAATAAAAAAGGCAATGATAATTATACTTATAGCTACCCTTTTGTCTGTTGCCTAAAGTACTTTTTGTCATAGTGGGATCATATTGTTGATTTATGTCCTACAACTAATCGATTTGATTGTAGTTTAGTAACAATTATTTAAAGACTTTATTTATCTTGTACATATTTAGACGTATATAATAATGTTCATGGGATAATTATACATTGCAAATAAAATTATAATGAGACTATAATTATGAGATTCATATTGCGTTTATGTATTATCCCTAAATTGTTCCTAGTCATTGTTTTATTAAGATTAGACATTAATAGAATGCAAAAAGACTAGCACACGTTATGTTTTTCCTTATGAAGAAAGTAGTTGATCTCATAAGCTAAAGTACAAAAATACTTAAACAAGCGTGTGGATTCTTGCTAGGAACAAGTTCACTGAACAGACCTGATATGAGAAATTCATTTGAAACATTATTTGTATGTCTATGGAATTCTCATTTTTATGATTGTATAAGTGATCCTTTGACTTAAGGTCACCAAAGTTATCTTGTATAAGAATTGCTATGTTTTAATACTACTTATGACCTATTTAATTATGAGTCATTCAATCGGCAGTCATTGAATGTAGCATGAACTATATGGAGATAGTTATGTGATCAAGATAGGATTCATCACCCTGAAGTAATTAGGGAGAATGTTTTGTTGTTCTCAATTAGTAATGATTTGGGAAATTCTTGGCCAAGGTAGAATGACTTTTTGTAAATAGTTTACAGATGCCATTAAGTAAATCGATAGCTAATGGTAGAGATGTTGACCCCTAAAATTTTTCTTTATTTATGTGTTTATTCATTTTACTTTATTTTATTTTCTTATAATTTAGGCTATGATTTTTGCAAGCATAAGGAGAAATTAAAATTAAGTTAGAGTATAGTATGGCGTAAATTGAATTAAAGTGGTAAAAATGCATACAGGGCATTTTTGGTAATTCACTTAAGTTTAAAAACCATAAGGCATTAAAGGAAGCGTAAGGTGGACTTTTCTCATTCATTAAAGGTAGAATGGGAAGAGGAAAATGTTGTCTTCCTAAAGAAGAGCAAAAAAAAGTGAGTGAAGGAGAAGAAGAAAGAAAAATAAGAAGAGAAGAAGAGAGGAAAAGAAGTTTCGGTGAAGTAGAGAAAAGAATGGAGTTTGAGCTAGAGTTTCATTCTTCTTAGCTTTCTAGAGGAATTTTGGAGTTATTCAAGAAGGGAAAAATAGAGAGGAAAATAAGAGCTTGCATTGGAGTCAATATTCTTTTCATTTGATGAAGATTCAAGGTAAGTTCGATTTTAATCCTTTGGATTTATGGAAGAGCTTTGGTTCAAGAAGCTTAGGAAATACAAGGGTTTAATTATTCTAGGATCAATTTTATTGAATATGCTATGTGGCTTTTCAATTTTGCAACCCTATTAAAGTTGGGATTTTTGCTATTGATAAAGGAAACCAAGAAGGGTAAGAAGAGCAAGAGGAGAGGCATTCTTAAGCAAGTTCTTAAGCAAGGAATTCAATGTGGGTACATGTTTATAATGAGTTCTCATGGCTCTTAGATCTTTCGCAACGTTTAGTTAATGTCTCTGTTGGTGGAGACAGATGACACGGACACAAAAATTATGTGCCTGGCAATGTTTGCTTGCCGTCCTAACCTATTTTTGTTCCGTCTCCAAAGCACGGGGATTAAAAAAAAATTTCCTTCCAAAACTGTGGTACAAGATTTCTTACCCCGGGGACAGAAACAAAATACATAAGCAACTTTCAGAAATATCCCTCCCCCCACATAAGTAATTTTTTATTCTTAATTATATCATTAAACTCATCATCATCATCATCATCATCATCATCATCATCATCATTATTATTAATTATTGTTATTATTATTATTATTATTTATTATTATTATAAATTTTAAACTTCTTATTATCATCATCATCATCATCATCATCACCATCATCATCATCATCATTAATTTATTATTATTATTATTGGTGTTGTTGTTGTTGTTGTTGTTACTATTATTATTAATTTTATTATTTGAAATTAATTATCTTATTATTATTATTATTATTATTATTTTCTACTTATTGTTATTCTTTTTATTATTAATTTTATTAATTTTATTATACGAAATTAATTATCTTATTATTATTATTGTTGTTGTTGTTGTTGTTGTTGTTATACAAAATTAATTTTCTTATTATTTTTTAATTATCATTAGTATTCATAATTAATTTTCTTATTATTATTGCGATTATTAAATTCCTTATTATTATTAATTTTCTTCCTCTTCTTCTTCTATCATGATTATTATTATTGTTATTATTATTATTATTATTATTATTATTATTATTATACAAAATTAATTTCTTATTTTTATTGTTATTATTATTATTTGTTAACTTTTTTACTAATACAAATCATTAATTTTAAAATAATCAATGGATTATATATTTCCAATCATATTATACTGTAAGGGTATTTTAGTCATTGACACTTTTTTTATGTTCTGTCAACTGCAACCAAACACATCTCTATCCTCAAGATGGAGACAGTTTTATCTGTTTTGCCTATCACAATTAAACACCTCATTGTCCCCAATTTATGTTATGTTCTATCTCTAAATTTTTGTCTCGTTCCGTCTCTACATACTGGAGACAATAACCGAACGCAATGTTTGTGTTTTTTTGATTAAGTCTTGGTGGGATCTTGAACTTTTCTCTATGGTTACTTCCTTTCTTGATATACTCTTGAATCTCCTCTACCTTGTGATTGATGTATCATCCTGTGACACATCTTTCCTCCTTTCTCTCCTCTTTTTCTTCTTTTTATCATAAAATCGTAAAAATTATGTAAAAAACAGGACCGTGTAGGTCCTCGTATTGTTTTTCGTATTAGTGAACATGAGTTTTACATGGTAGAATATTGAAAGACAATTGAATAAATAGAATAATCCAGTGTTAAGAACATAGTAAGAACACGAGTTCTTATTAATGTTATATTGTTTTCAAAACAAACTCGTTCAAAGACAAGAATGTGGTATATTGGAACACAGGAGCAAGCAATATAATAACGCGTTGATACCATGTAGTGAATTCTTATATATACATCTAATTCAATTAAACACTAACTTAAATAGATTAATGATAACAAATAGTAATCCTAACGCGAAAATGAATAACTTCACATAACTAAATTGTCTAATTGTAAAGTAGGAGCTAAATAAACTTGTTGAAGATTAAGAAAATACATACCAGATTGAAAAAAAAAATATTTGAAATAAAAATATCTTAATAATATTAATTTAATATATGAATAGGTCGTCCCATGTAAGAGTTACGGAGTTGAATGCTGATGTGGAATCTCTTCAAGTTGCTCTGTATTTCTACCTAGATTTCTCCATCTTTCAATGTAATGACCACATTGATTTAAAAGAATAACCAACAATTATTTTTTAAAAAAGATTCAGCTTGAAGGAAGAAAAAAGAATATGCCAAAGTACAATGCCACAAAAACTTCCTATCCAAATGTCTACTTATGATTTGTTAAGAACAACAGCATCTTTATTAAAACAGAGGGAAGGAGTTGGGCCACGCAATGTTATTAGTATTGTTAGAGCAGCAGCAGGAGGAGTTGGGCCACGGAAGATTGGCCCATTTCCATATTAATCCTCTCAACTGAAGTTATGTACACAACCTAGCCGTAAACTTGGCATTTTAGATATACCTACTTCGCATATCTGACTCTGATCTCACAAAAGGTTTACCGACTGTATAACTTTTAAGTTTAATTAGGTAAAACAGAAAGTTGATACTCAATAAAATAATATTTCTACCTTATAACAGTTTTAGCTGAATTAATATTTTAAATAAATTTAAATTCAGAAGATAGTTTTTAAATTTAATATAACAGTTTTGGCTAGGCTAAATAATATTTTGGATAAATTAATAAGATAGTGAATATCCTTACATAATAATGTTATACCTTAAATCAATAATTTGTTAAAATTTTCTTGTGATTCTTTTTAAATGTCTCTATTGTAATTTTTTGAGGTTTAAATCTAATTTGATGATATTTTCATTTTTATATTAATATAATGAATATTTAGATTTCGTGATTTATATTCAATTGATTATCTGACTAAAATATAATTAATTTATAAATCAGTAACTTGTTAATTAAATTAATAGATTGTGGTTGTTACGTACTTCGAATGGACACGATGACTATATTATATAGGCAAGAAGTTTGGCTGATGGAAAGGTCATTGCGTAGAAAAAAAAATCAATATAATCAATCAGCGAGTCATAAGTTTCTTTCAGGCCTTCTAAACGCATGTTCAGTGTCTACTGTCTATCAAGTACCGCCATCAATATTCAATCCAATGTCTTTGTAATTTGAATGAACATCAAGGCAAGGGCCTTTCTTGTAAAGTCATTAGGCAATAAGTATGGTCATCAAATTGTTTTTTTAGTTGTTAATTTGAGAACCTAACTTTTTAAACTTCGCTTGGAAGCTGTGCCAAAAATGACTAGTGTGTGCTTCTTTCTCAGACGAAAGTAGTCTTAAAATCCCCATGCAATTACCATTTTATTTAATGTTATTAAAGATTTATATTATACCGGGAACTTATAATATTTAGAAAAAGTAAAGCAACCATGTTAAGGAATCTCCTTGTAGGGTCAACTGATAGGCAGTGTGCAGAGGGCCAACCCTACACCATTCCTACTCGAGACTTCCACCGGGGTGGGGGCTGGTCCAAGTCGTAGCTAACATCACCAATTCTTATCGAGTTGCAAGCAATTGACATCTGTATTCCTCTAACAAATCTATAACTGCCACCCACATCGACTCCCAGTAAAGACAATTTCCACCGAACTCAACTCGTCATTTAGCGAACTTAGGCCACTGTAATCGTCCTGTTTAAAGTTGAAGGGGGTTTGTTAAGCCTAAATAGCCGTCGACTTCTGTTATAGGGGAAACAACTTGTTCGTTGAGCCTAACTTGTTGGGTTAAGGTTGCAAAACGCGCACTAATCCATCTATTCGGAGTCGGCCCACATAATAACTTAGCAGCAATTGGTAAAATTTGCTATATCTACCAAATCGATGTTGCATTCCTATTCCGAAATGTATTCAATCTTTACACTTGCACCCAATTAAACTATGAGTTTTGATACATATATGCATATCTTGTATGTTAAAGAAACACAAATCTCAAAAGAAGAATAAAGAAAAAGTAATAGCCCATTTGCGTTCCTATTTCCAGACCCTTTTACATTGAACAATTCCGTGGTCTCAATTTCCACTATAAAATATACTCATTATCTAATCAAAAGAAGGAACTGGATATCGGAGCAGAGTCGTGTTCAAATCGTATGCGATTTAAATAAATAAAATAAAATAAAATATTTATTAGTATATAAAAATTTATTAGGTGCATGTAAGTGCAAGTGTGCAACACATTCATAAAAATGTTGACCCATTTGTTACGGACTATTCGAGGCTCGAAGGCGTGCACAATTTCTCTACAGTTACATTTAATTAAGTGGTGGTTTGTGCTTTTCAAATCCTCGAGCATGAACTCAATTTCAATCATATTCGATTAAATTTTACTTATATATTTAAGTAAGGTTCATGTAAATGTATGGATAAAATTAAATAGAACATGATAGGAATATCATAACCAAAAAATGCATAAAATTTTTTGTTCCAATCTATTAAATCTCATCTATACATTTATATAGGATTAAATCTCATTCATATATTTATATTGGGTCCATATAAATATGTGGATGAGATTTAATTAAATACCATAATCGAAACAGGAGATTTGATCCCGAGTCAAATACATCAAATTCTCTATTCCAACTACTTTATTTAAATCATGTTTTATTAAATCTCATTCATATATTTATGTAAGTTCCATATAAATATATAGTCATTATAGTAACGCTATAATAAAATCAAAAGAAGAGATCTTATCCTAGTCAAAGCGGCAGACCATAATAAGGTTAAAGCAGCCATCTGGTAGTTGTAATCCAAATAAACGCTAAACTTTGTTCATATGCTGTAGAATCAATAACTTAATTTAACTGTTAAAGTAGAAACTTCAACCTTTATTATCCCATCTCTTCATTACGGGTTAATCACTCTTTTATCTGTTGCGCAACTCCAAAAGTTGCAACCCCACTGTCGGTTATACAAATCCAATTCAGACATGATCTCTCTCTCTCTCTCCACAAAGATATATACAGACGACCGACAATTTACTTCAAAACTTGCCTCCATTAACATATAAGTCGGCAAATTTTCATTTTCCTGAACCAAAAAGCAAAAGGATCATTTTCTTCTTCTTTTATATATTCACGTGTGTGCGTGATATAAATTCGTTGATTCATAGTATTGGATATAGTCGAAAGGTACTCACTGCTCGAATAACGGCTCATAGTCTACAAAAATCTATTGCATATATATGCATATACGCCCCCACCAGTTCCTGTCATCTTAACTTCAGTCGAAAAAAGAATTTGTGCTCTATCAGTTACTTATATTTTACTTTGTCAAGAAAAAAGATCAAATTTTTAATCAGAAATCGGAAGGGAACCGGACTTACTTGGCAGCGATAAATATCGTATCTCACCGTAGTTTCATGTGCTTATTGAATTTTAAGGTGGCGAATTCAAGAGGCTCAGACCAGTACATCAGGAATCCTGATACAGAAAGCGGCGATGCCAACCAAGAAGAAAGATATAGTGAAGATGAGCCGCCGCCGCCGCCGCCGCCGCAACAATCACCGTCGCAGTTGTTCCATTTTCACCCAATAAATCGACCCTTAACCCAAGTTGAGATGCTAACAACATCTCAATCATCATCACCACCTTTGTTCTCTGGCTATACTGGTGGGGGAGAGATGTCAGCTATGGTTTCAGCTCTAACACGTGTGGGATCAGGCCACCAAAGCGGCTTTGAAATGGTGAGACAGGGTGATTCTTTAAGAGGTGCAGTCATAACACCAAGTTTTGAACCTACTAGTGCTAGTTCTTCTGGGCTCTATTTTTCTTCCTCCTCTCCTTTGTCTGCTTATTCCTCTACCAGTAGTGGTGGCTCTGGTTTTCGGAATATTGGCCAAAAGAGAGGTCGTGAACAAGAGAGTGCAACTCAATTAATGGACTCTGTCACAAGGGTTTATCGAGGCTTTGGTGAATTCAGAAGTTCTCCCGGAGATTCATCATCCTCCGGTGCAACTGGTTAGTAACACGAATAATGATAAAGCTAATCTTTTTCAATCTATTGTAATCTTTTTAACTCTTGCAATTTATTCTTAAACTTTTTGCAATTTTTCTCTAGCTTCCATACATCAGGCCTTATAATCATCCTAGATTCCATTTTCATCATAGAACTTGCATGATAGATATTCTTTAAAATTGCATGCCTCACAGGTTCATATTAAACAAAAGCTTAAACTTGTCAGCTTAACATAGAGTTATGACTTGTAGCAATCTTGAAAGTATGAATTAAACAGTGTATATGTAGCCGCCATAGGAGCGAATTCAGCATTTCAATTACTCAGCATCTAAGCAAAGCATATATTCATCAGCAGCCCATGGTTTCCTTTCTTTGTTCGTAATCCATCTTATTCCACGTCCATAGTAGCAGAAGAAGGAGGTAGTTCCACTATGGTCTCCACCCCAACCACTACCACATCCAGCGTTACCACAACCAGCAGGACAAGCCCCACACCGTCAATACCGTCAACAGAAACCGCCGTATATGAGGAAACAGGCGAGCGGAGGAGGAGATACAGGGGCGTTCGGCAGAGACCTTGGGGCAAATGGGCAGCAGAAATACGTGATCCCCACAAGGCGGCCCGTGTCTGGCTCGGCACATTCGACACGGCTGAAGCCGCTGCAAGAGCGTACGATGATGCGGCGTTGAGATTCAGAGGAAGCAGAGCTAAACTTAACTTCCCGGAAAATGTCAGATTACTTCCACAGCCCCAAATGCAGAATGTCACCAGCTACCAAATGCCGGCGACAGCCTTGCGACACGGGCAGCCACTTCTGTCACCGTCTTCGTCTCAATACTTCCAACAAATCCCGTCTCTAGCAGAACAAGTACCGGTTCTTCCACAATCTACACAGCCATCATTTTTCCAGCCTCAGGCTGATACTATGGGAGACTACTGGCAATACTACCAACTCCTTCAGAATCCTGGCGATAACTTCCTTGGAAACCAACAGCAAGCTCCAAGTACGCTTGAGCAAATGAGATACAACTCACAGTTAGCAACAATTCAGTCGAGTACGCTTGAGCACATGCGATACAACACACAGTTAGCAACACTTCAGTCAAGTCTATCGTTATCTTCAGCTTCCTCATCATTTGCATCTAATTCCTCTGTTTCGTCGTCCTCCTCTGCTTCATTTCCTCTGCTTTTTTCTGGTCAGCAATTGGGTTATTTCCGACAACCTCAAGATCAGAATCAGTCCAGTGGTTCCGGTTTTCTGGGACTGCCATGGTCACATTCTAGTCACGACTCTTCCTCTACTGATCCATGATAATACAAAGTTTTTCTTTTCAAAAAGGATTTTTATTAGGACTATTTAGTGATACCTTTCTTTTGTGCTAGTTTTCTTTTACCTGTTCTCTGAATTGGTTCTTAAATTGGGAGATTGAGACAATTGATTCCGTAAGTAGTGATGTCTATACACATTCTATGGTTTCATAATCCGTAGATGATAGCAAAGTATAATTCATGTCAGGAAACAGTGTTCTGACCATTATACACCCTGTTTATTTTTGGGCTTAATAAAACTACACCTTGTGGCTGCGATTGCTATGCGAGTCTCAATCTGTGGGCACTGGGCAGGCATTAATTAGGCCTAAACCAACCAGATGGACGGTGTGGGAGTTTAATTTTAGAAATGATTCTGTAGTTTACGTAGTAGAATATTGTGTATGGATCTATAAATGGAAGTGGAGTTTAGGTGGATCAATAAAATATTGGGTGGGTATTTTCAAACTAGGAAATACCAGCGCCACTTGTCTCTCAAACAATGCCCTTTATCTAATTTTGAGAGGGTAAGAATAATTAATGCGGAGAAAATCGGACAAGTTTGAAGGAGCCAGGTTTTTTGGACCATTTTATTATGTCCTATTTTGTCTAATGAATCTCAGTCATTTATTTATGTGAGTCTTACGTAAATTTCGCATAAATAGATAGCTAAAATTCATAGAACAGTTTACTCTGTCCTATTTTGTCTAATGAATCTCAGTCATTTATTTATGTGGATCTTACGTAAATTTCGCATAAATAGATAGCTAAAATTTATAGAACATGATAAAATGGACAGAAAATTCAGTCCTCATTTCAAGTTAATCCTGTACAAGCAACGAATGTAAAATGGGTCATTTCCATTGGTTTGAGCAAGTAAAAATTTTTAAAAAACCTCTTATTGCGGTTTTATCTGGTCCGTATAAATAAAATCTTAAATATATGCAATATTGATTATAAATTTCATTAGTTTTGCCAGAACATATAAGTTATGTTGGAATTAATATACAGCATATGGTAAAATGTCCCCGCTAAAGCATATTGAAGTTAAAAAAGGTTTAATTAGATATTTTACAGGGCTTCATTTACGAGTCCAGATCTTCTGTCCAATATTATGGTGTCTTATTGTGTTCAATAAATTTCAACCATTTATTTATGTAGGGTTCGTATGAAACCCGCGTAAGTCTCGCAAAATAAATGATTAAAATTACATGAAACAGAATAAGACATAGTAAAACTGAAAAGAAGATCCTGTTCTTCATTTACTATGATTGAGTTGTGATAATATATCTTGATATTCCAAGTTGTCGTACATTTCAAATCTTCTTTTTCGTAATCTTGAACAGTCAAAAGGAAGGAAAAAGAAAGAGAAGTTTGTCCCATACTCAACAGCGCAGGAAGGGAAAAGAAAGAGAAGTTTGTTCCGTACTCAACTACGTAGTAAGACTTTTGGCTAAGCGTCTTTTTCCCAATTTGCGATCAAAATCAAAGATGTTCAACTCTACCTTCTGCAAAAAACAGGGGTTTGTTTCAGACACAAAGCACATTCTAGCTACCCAAAATTAAAAGATAAATGATTTTGCACTAAGACCTTTCCCTTCCTTCTTCGGTTCACCTATGTACACGTGTCCTTCCGCACGCCGAAATGTATATCAAGTCTTGAAACACCAAAAACGTGTCTAAATATTTGATTCGCCGCTCTAAATTCCGTTTTGTGTTCATATTAGCATATCCCTTGTCCATATCTGTCGCAATGCACCTCCCTTGCTTTCCTTGCACCTAATTGGAGAATAAAACAGAACCCACCCCACAATTGCATACAATTATTACAATTGCATTAAGCAGTGATATTTGTATCATAAAATTATTTACTAAAACCAAATCATTTAATATCAAGAGCAACAATCCAAGCCAAGCCACCATCAGGTCGGTCTCTTCATTAACTAAAAAAGAAACAAAAACCGAAGAGAAAATACGAGCTCAAGGTGCACGTGGGCCTAACACGTGACGTAAAGAAGATCAGGTCAGAGATCTATTAAGACCATAAGCGTGCGGAATGACGTAGGCACAAGGAGTTTACAACAGCATGAGGATGCGTGCCAAAAACGGAGTATAGTATACCTCAACCATCTGCTTCCTAAATAACAACCGTACTTGGACACGTGGTTTATTTTCTCTTATCATTTGAAAAGAATTCTTGCTCTTATTTATTGAGGAAAACGGTGAATTTTGTGCCCAGTTGAGTTGAGTTGGCATGTCAACTCAAGCCAAGCGTAAAGTTTGGTTACCAAACAATATCTGGGCAACGCCAAACGCGAAAGCTACCGCAATTGATCAATGAACTCCTTGATATTCTAGAACCCCTGCACTTGGGACATGGGAATTACTTCGCATCATATTTTTGCCTCACATTTTATTGACAAAATACTCAACTAGCTAGCAGACCGATAATCCTGCTTCTCAAAATAAAAATTTTCGCAAGTTAATACTCATCTTACTGGTTTCAACTAACACACATGAGCTACTTTAAGGAAGGAAGAATCTACGCCTTCTCAAGTTCAAACATAGAATAAATGGTTCAACTTAATGCTAATTTAGGAAGATATGTTCACACTCAATATTTTGGATATCATGATTTCATCACCAAAAAGCAAGAACTTAGACCATTCAAAGAAGCATTTCAAAAAATGGAGGTAGATATGTCGATAGAATAGTCAAAGACTACTTATGGAGCTTATTACACATCCTTTTCAGTAACTCAACCCATTTATTCAACCCTAACTTATTCTAAATATTATGAAAAGGTGTTTAAAATGAAATATTCTCTTTACACTTGTCTCTTTACGAAGATTTTGTATATCAGAAAGTCTTATATTGTAGATCTTGTCTGAGATCTCAGTTATGATGGAAAGGATTGGTAAATTTAGATTTTTAAAAGGCAGGCCTTGAGAGTTTATACTCGTAAAAAGGACTTGTGTCTCAGCTAGCATAACTAAAATCTAAGCTATCATCAATCCGTATTTATCTTTGCTTTCTAACCAATTAATGGTATCAGAGTTATAGGTGTTTATTGACTGTAACTACAGGATTCTTGATGAAATTGAGTAAAAAGATTTTAACCCATATAATAAGTGAATCTTTATCTACTAATCATGTTCATTTTTCTTCTACTTTATCTATAGCTAATCTTCCTTCATATGTCAAAAGAACTTTGTTCAATAGAATAGAGAACTTAATTAAAATTATTCATCTTCCTCAAGAAAGTTGTACCCATGATACTTTTTTACCTTTGTTAAGTCCGTACTATATATATGCTTGTAATCGTTCTTAGACTAGAAGTATAGTACTATTCTCATTACCAATCGCCATAAAGTAAAGGAGATCATTCAAAGTTCCCTTTTGGAATGGTGTGGTTTAAAAACAACTTCTACATATCAATATGTCAAATTGGAAACCCCCAAAGAACTCATTTCCCTATAGGAAGATCAAAATCATACTTATCTCCATGTTGGTGCTATTAGACTTGTTCTTACTCTCCATGGGAGAAAAGGAATTCTAGCTATTGCTTGTATCACTCTTTTTAATACTGCCTACACAACCTATCAAAATGCTTTGATTGATACTCTATTAACCACTCCCAAACATAGAAATGTCATCCTTATAATTATTATTGATTTCAACATCGGACTAGATGATTTTACTTTGTTTGAAAGATTATAAGTGAAAATTTAGATTACTAGCGCTGAACAAGATCCTACAACAATTATGGCCACCTTACACCATCAATTGATTTATTGTTTACAAAATCATGTTGTAGATCTCAACTTTCCAAACTCAACTTCTAATGTTTTGTACATGGTAGCAGATTAAGCCCATGATCAAACCACTATAATCTAGCTCCTAAAACAATTGTCACCAATGGAGTTTGAAAAGTTAATGCCCACAGAATGGACCATCAGTTACTAAAAGGTGTTCCATGCTCTCTACAGGCACTCCATCCGTACTATTACTCCAGCAATTCTCATAACATTAAGAGGTGGATCTGTTAAATCCATCTACACCAGCTCTAATGAAGAACAACTTGGATCATTTGGCATATTTGGCTCAATTTTAATGTTGCAACCGGTTTTATTACACAAAGAAGGAGCAAGTAAACCTCTAATCCACAACTTAAAATTTGATGGCCAACTAGTATATATTGGCCATCATCAAGGACACTTTATATGGGATGTTGAACCTTCTATGTATGAACCAGATTGTGAGATACGCCCTACTCTTGACGGTGATGAAATAGAAAGCCAGGACAAAGCCTATGTTTGAAAAAGGAAAACAAATCTCCAACAAAAAAATCCAAAGAAATTCAACCTTCACAACAATTTCATCCTGAGAGTGATGATCATGACCTAGATACAAGACTATAGGTTGGGCTTAAAAACCCATAACATAGACCAAAAAGCATTCATGAGCTCCTTAAAGATGTGGGCAAGGAACATTTTTTCCTTCATGATCCAATTCATAAAGCTGAGCCTAATATTCCTTCTATTCCTGTTGTTACTCCATCTCCTATTTGATGTATGATGATGAGACCTTATAAAGACAAATTTTCTCCTCTATAAAAATTTTTCTCAACAATGGCAACAGACATTTATAAAATTATCACACATATATTTTCATTTTAAATTTCATACATCAAATTGCATTGAAATGTAATTGGTAGTAATTAGTACAGAAATCAGAATATAGACTTTTATTGCATCATAATAAAGTGTTATAAGTGCGTTACAATTTAAAAAAAATCAGCAAAATTTTCTCTATTTTTATGATATTTACCCCCTGCTAATCAAAAATTTTTTTCTCAAAGACAACCATTTATGGAAACAGAAATTAATAAAATTATCATTATCCATAATACACATATAGTTTTATTCTAAATTTCATACATTAAATTAATTGAAATGTAATTGGTAGTAATTAGTACAAAAATCAGAATATAAGTGTAAAATCAGAATATAAGCTTTTCTTACATTAGAATAAAGTGTTATAAGTGAACTACAATTTAAAAATTTTTCAACAGAGTTTTCTTTATTTTTATGATATTTACTCCCTGTTAAGCAAAAAAAAATTCTCAACAACACAACTATTCATGGCAACAAAAATTTATAAAATTATCATTCTCTATAATACACATATATTTTGGTTCTAAATTTCATACATCAAATTACATTGAAATCTAATTGGTAGTAATTAGTACAAAAATCAGAATATAAGTGTAAAGTTTAGATACAAGTTTCTCTGCATGCTCCTGGTGGGTAATAGATCCTCCAGTGTGTATGGGTAGACTCTCTCCCTCTGGTCCTCCTCATCTGCTTGCAAAATTGAGCTCTGGAATGGAGATTGCCTCACGGTCTTGTCCAATATTGCTGCCAACGACTTTATATTCTTCGGAGACCAATCCACCAGTGAGGGTCCAATTTTTGCTAAAGAAGTTGAAATTGAACCCATCTAGTATTGGATACTTACGAGGGTGAATAAACTTCACTATAGTTTCAATTTCATTCATGGTGATAGCACTGTTTAGGAGTTTAGCTTCCTAGGATGAAATAGTGTTTTGCAAAACTTGCTTCAGGAAGGTTTTAGAAGATTGAGCCTCTGATGGTTTGTTCATTGGCTTACTGAAATAATCATAGGCTCCTTGCATTAGTAGTGTTTAAGAGTCAAGATGGACATTTCTATGTTCAAGGGAAATGATTTTATTTCTTGCTTTCCTTGAAACAACGGCTTTTTGATAAATTGAAGTGTTTTGTCACCATTTCTTAGCCAAACAGCCTTTGCTCTTTGTTTCATGAGAGAGTAATCATAGAGAAGTGCTTCAGAAAAGTTGTGTAATGCTTCTCTTTCTCTTAACTGCAGAATCTGGAATTAGGGTCGAGATACAAAATTTGCTGGGTATTCTCCAAGTCGCTCTTGGCTGTGTTGACTAGGTTGTGTGTTGCAATGTTTTCTTTAAGGAGTTTCTTCATCTCTTGTCTAATAAGGTGTAGCTTCTTTGCAAGAATATACTATTTGGTGCCTTTGATGTTGGAATCTAGAGTTGTACTAATTCCTTTATCAAAACATGCTAATCCCAACAGGGAGTCATTTAACCTAAAGGGGATATTGAATTTAACTGCTTCTGTAGATAAAATGGGTGTATGATTCAATAGTGAACTATTTGAGTACTTGGAAAAGCAATTTGGGAAGATAGATATCCACCTCTAGTTGGCAACACTTTTGTCCAACTTCTTCCTGATCAGATGAGAACCAATTTGCTTATTGTTTCAGGTGTAGAAAAGAGCCCCCCAATAGAATATCAGTGAGTTGTGCATCATCCAGTCATTGACTAAGTTCATTACAAGGGTTATAGATAGCTGTTAGATCTTCAACATCTTCCAATTTCATAATGGAGTTAAAGTCACCTGATAACATCCATGGTATACTGACTGAATTAGCTAAAACGTTGATCTGGTTCTATAAGAAACTTCACTTATATGCATTGTTGTGTGCATATATGAAAGAAATGCATAGTTGCTAGTTTAGAGACACCACATAGATTTCTAGGTGAATTACTTGGTTAGAAAAGAAAGTTGAGCTAACTGTCATTGCACTTGAATCGTCTAGGACCATTATTCTACCTTTGGGATGACAATTATGATTTGTTATGATCTGCCACTGAGCTGGAAGATAACTTAACATCATGCAATATTCCATTCTCATCCTAGTTTCCACAATACCAGCAAGGGTCACTCTATTTTGTAAAATAGTATCTTTGATCATTAGTTTCTTGTTAGGGGCATTGGCCCCTCTTACATTCCGTGTCAGAATATTCATTTGGCAGCCTAAGAGTTTCTTCTTTATGTTAGATCTTCTTCGAACTACAGCTTCAAACTCTTGTCCATTTGTTCACAAGGAATTTCATTTACCCTGTCTATGGCTTTATGCTTCTGCTGACCTGGTGTTTCGCTTGAATTTACCAATATAGTATCTGTTGTATTCTTTAAAGACATGTTTGAATCATCCTCCTATTCTTTGCCTGTTGTATTTCCTCACGCACCTTATCTAGAACAATAGTAGCAGTAGCAGGAGTGTTCATTGTATTTTGTACATTATGTTCACAGCTCATGTCTACATGCTGTTCTCTACTCATTTCTCGCTTACATTGTTCTAGTCACAAAGTTATAGTCAATGTTTCACTCGGTCTGCCGCTCCGTACGCACCAGTCTCGTTCTATGTTTCTCGCTCGGCTTTTGTTCTGAATTTTTTACAATAAACACACTTAATAAACTAAAAATCATTACACTTTATTAATCTAGTTAATTGATACGAATTTTACATGTTAACTTAATAAAAATTATTATTATAACATTAATTTAGTTAATATCAACAAATTACACAAAAATTGTATTTATATAAGCAAATATAAATATATTATTATTCAACAATTTAAATTCAAAATTTCTATATATACTAAAGATGATATTTATGAGATGAAAATTTTAAGAAAAACATGTTACGATGGTCAAATTTTAAGATAGAATGATATTATAATTTTGAAGTTATTATCAATCAATTTGAAAGAAACTAGTAATTAATTAACCCAACTCAATATTATATAAATTATTAAATAATAAAGTTATAGATTAATCAAATATTAATTTATATAAAATTTATCATATATTACTAATATATAATAATTGGGCAACCAAATATAAAGAATGAACAATCTAAGATAATTGACCACTGGCCGTAGTGATATACTAATAACAGTTTTTGTTAAAATCAAGAGCTAATATTTCAATCATTGACCCTCGGCAGTGACGCAAGAACATGACCATAGCATAAGGGCTTCATAATGACCAAAATGAGCAAAGAGCAGATACATGACCAGACAACACAAGAACTTGGAACTGCTAGAATGTTTACAGCGTAATTATTTACACAAAGAATAAAGCCAGCAGTACTACAAGGACTCAAACCAAAAATAATACATCTTAGTGGATATGATAGAGAGGGCCAAGAAAAAAATTGATTCAAGACTGCAAAGACACTATCCTGATCCTTTCAAACAATTACAAGCACACTCCTGTTGACTGATCTCCCAGCTAAAACGGTAAGCTAAAAAATCCCACAAAATTCATTACACATGCCCGCATGGCTAGGCGGGGCAATTTCATTCCATTTCCCACCAGATAACCATAAGTTTCTACTCAAAAGCAGCTTCCTCTAAAACCAGGAAGAAGGCAATCAAATAATTTTGCACCGCACTGATACAGCTATTCATGAAATAAGCAAAACCAAACTACCCCATCATTCATTGGTGTGGCTCCTCAGGAGTGCTGTAGCTTCTACTTTCAGTAGCGGTTGAGTTTGCAAGGGCATCTGCTGCAATTTCCCAACTCCCACTTCTCCTTCCCCAACTCAATTGTCTAGTCTCCGATCGTCGATGATCTGAACTCAAGACTGACTCTACCTCTGAAGTGTTATGAGGAGGCCCATTACTCCCTCTGCTACGTATGTCCTCCACAATTTCTTCAACATTGTGACGAAGGGAGATTTTCAGTAGATCTTCTCCAATATCAAGATCATCTTCAACCTTAGCACGCCGATCTCCACCTAAATCTTCAACTTCTGTTTCCTGAGCAACAGGTATAGGCGATCTTGGTACCTCCTCTTGCACAAAAGCCCGGAAGTTGTTCTTTGAAGGCTTAACTTTTGAGCAGAATACTTCAAGAAAGTTATTCGCACAACCCAAGTTGTAAACATTGATCCTATTGTCAGCTCTATACCGGAAATTTTCATAAGTTGTCTGTATAAACAAGGTAAATTCAGTAGATGCACTGATAAATTTGGTCAGTATGATAACATAATGCATGGAAATGAATGATAGGCCAAGCAGGTAAAAGGGGTGCACCATTACATGTGCATGGGATTTGAATAAACTCAAGACAATTTCTAAGAGAGCAACTTCTGTTTTAAATTGCTTCAGGTTTCCAGAGTAACAAATAGACTCCCCAATATATACTCAATTAGACAACAATTTTTCGTAGCATGTCATTTGCGGTCCTTCCAGAAAATTGTGAAGATTCAATTTCCTACGAGTATGGTTGTTCCAAAATACTATCCTAATTTTATCAAGCATATTGAGTTTAAAGCCTTAATTAATTGGACAGGCAATTCATCCACATTGCACATTAGGATGTAATTAATTTACAACTGAGCTGTTATTCGTCAAAACCCAAGATTAAAACATGAATGCAGAATTTAGATCAGAGTTCAATCCTTTAATACTTTTGCATCTCAATTCCTAATGGACACTATTTCATACATTTCATCTAATTAAAACAAATTATCTGACCTGGTTTGTGCCTATGAGATACAAATGAAAGCCAGTAAGTCCGCCAACAAACCATAGAGCAATGAAGCAATAGGCCATTAGTATGACAGATGCAGGGGATTCTTTCATGGCTTTCCATACTGTGCCGTGATAATCATCCATCAAAACCTTGATGTACACTGCTGACATTGCAAATACATAGATGCAAAGAACAGTTGACGAAAAAACAAACATAAAGAAGTACCGGTAGTTGCGCTGCACATACAAAGAGTAAAATAATTACAAAATAACAGAACATAAAAAAGTTGATGTGACAAGTCAGGACAAAGTTGACAATGACATCGAATAAACAGGTGTACTCGGAACCCATTAAACAGCATACCAGTCCAATGCATTGGCCAACCCAAGGGCAATGATGATCAAATCGTTCCACACAGTTGTTACAAATAGAGCAATGAGAGCAGCGAGGAGGGCGATACAGCATGCATGTGTCACAGTACTTCACCCGAACAGGAATGCCATTAACAGTAACTTCTTTTGTCCGAGGGAACTGGAGGCTCGGAGTTTGTCTTACCCCAACCTCAGCTGACACAGAGGAATCATATCTGAACTCTTCCTCAGGTGGGTGTGAATTCCGTGGAATAATGCCAGGGTCCCTAGCTGATGTACAAAAAAGGAAAACTAACGCCTGCAAAAATCAACTACAAGATCAAAAGAACTGCAAAAGTTACTAGTAAGTAGGAAAAAGATCAAAATCTTAAACCCAAATCACCACTTTGCGTAGAGAAACAGTTACCAGTATTTCAAGAGATTTGTAGATTTCAGGATCTTGTGAGACATACACCCAAAAATTTTCATTTCAAATGTATAGCACTAAGCAATTAATTCTTAAAATCCAAAACTAGCAAACAATCTACAATTAGCAGATAGTATCTTCTAATATTAAGAAACTAGGATGATCATGTACTTTACAAAAATCAGCTTGATGTAATGAAAGAAATAATGCCAACATGGAATACATAAGCTTTCACATGAAAGTTACATTAGTTGATGGAAATTAAATTTTTTAAGGCATCAAAAAGATCGAAGTGATAAAAGGTGAGAAAAAAGGTAAGTGAGCTAAAATCACCATTCACAATGCAGTTAAACTGTTACCAATTTGCATGGCAAAACAACACTTGTAATGTTCATGGACCAATATTATACTTTGACAGCAACTCATGTATTCTTGAGAATAAAGTCATCTGAAGTAAGTGATAATTAAATATTAATCATATACTTTGTGCTCTTCATACAACTTACGCCATTTCCTTGAGCCTCCAACGGAAGTGGCTCCAAAAATATTAAAAGGAGAAACACACACATCTATAGTGATGGAACTGTACCACAACCAATAAAAGGAAGGCATTGTTTAGACAAAGCATTCCTCTGCACAACAGCCTCACCTCCAACACTGGCAAAGAAAGGCCAAAGACAACCTATTCAATTTTCAATAATACATAGAAAATCATATCTTGGGCTGGACTTCACAAGTCAATAATTTCTACCAATTAGAAAATCCTAAAGATCAAAAGATCCTTGAGAATAGGTATCCACTGCCGACATAATTAAATGGAAAGTCTAGAAAGTTACAGAGAAACTACTAATGCTGAAAAGGTACACGTGCTAAAGCAAGTGATGCTGTATTCTGTCAAGCATCAAGAGAAATGCAGAGTCTCTCAAGCATCAAAAGAAATGCAGGCTTACACAGATAGTAAAGAAAACTGCAACCAATAGGATTGAATAGCCTGCATTATACGGCGAGAATTTATGGCGCAGATGCCTTGCAACAAATACACAAAAGATTACAACTGGAGCAATGACCAGCAACAAGGTGACAATCAATGATCTGGCATCAGGGCCAAATATCAACCTCCCACCAACTATGAATTTCTGTAAATGACAGACCAAAAAGAACAAAATTAATATACATAAGCTAGTCAAACAATAGACTCGTAAAGAACTATTAGTTTAAAGAGACAATAAGACCAATCACAAAATACCATTAGTGAAATTTTGGTAATCAAGTACCCAGAATAGCAATAGCAGTTTCAATCTTTTGATAAATGGAAAAAAAATATCATTTCTACAGTATACACTCTAGTATGATATTTTGTAATTAAGAACAAACAATCATTTTGCAGGCACACAAATTTTATTTACCTCAAGCGCCTCTATTATGAATGAATTAAAGTCACCAAAAATAATATAGACAATTATATAAATCAAAAGAAACTCCAGAAAACAAATAGCGATAATTTTTCAGAATATAAACCAATTGCAAGCAAAGGAAGTTCTCAGATTCAAGTGAGCATGGATTACCACAAATGGAACTCAAAATCAAGCCCATGATAAGAATTCTAACAGATTTAAATATGGCTTCATGGTCTGCACTGTATCTCAAGGAATACTTCTTAGTCATGTAAACAAAAACCATTTGATAGATAGATTTGCATTATATGCCCTCCACAAGCACAAAACAAGTGCAGATATCACATAGCACATACCAAGAAAGATATCAAAGCCATAAAATGTCAGCTGATGAACATCCAATGATAGCAACATAAGCAGTATAATAGTACAATTGCAAACCAATAACCACACCATCAAATTCCCATAAAATCCCCATAGCAAATGCCACCAAGATAGGAAGCCACCAATCCATCCATTCCAATAACTCTACCCTGGAAAGGAATTTAAGACCTACTTTTGTCAACTTGGAAAAAGGGCATATCAGTTCGTTTCCACTAAAATGTGTTGCTTTGAGGAACCAAACATGATGCATACAATAACACCCATAAGAACATCCAATCCAGAGCCAAGAGCTTGTGAAATATGAGTTTTAGACAATTCTTGTGCAACCTTAGAGGAACTGCAAAAGAAAGCACACACATGTGCAACAAACACACACACATAAATGCTGATCATTTTTATCAGAGACTTGCAATTCACTGGTTGGAGTAGATTATAGTTCTGGAAGCAACTTACTAAGCATATGAAACAGATATTAAGAGAAGAGAATTTTTGGTTAACTAAACATAAAGATTCAAAGTAAACTTCCTCGAACAAAGACCAATTATGGCATGTCAATTGTTTTTCCCTCTAAGTAACAGTAGAAAGGCAACAGAACCAAAATCTAACACGTACAGATTCAACTATTAACCTTTGGAAGATTTGATATGCATGAACTTGCAGCCAGATAACAAGCGTAACAGATCTCTCATGCCCTTTTGTCATGGAAAGGGCAAATTTAATCTCTTCTTTCTTTTATTTCACTACAACTTTCTCCATGCTACACGGCACATTATCTACAATTATTCACTAGTCGGAAGCAGCATTTGTGGAAATGTATTGCAAGTTAAGCATGAAGAACCGACTTCACAGGCCTACTGAGAGATGGAAGCAAAAGGAAACAAGATGAGACAATGATGTAACACTTCCTCCATTCCACACTCCTTGTTAAGCTATCTGACATATACATTAGACCCTTTTTGGATAAGAAAACAATCATGAAGTTTTGACACGTACATTAAACTTAATTGGAAAAGGAAATTATCTCAGAACTTCTGAAGAGAAAGTTTTTAAGACACTGCATTGCAAATCTAGAGCAAAAATTGTAAAGTGGCTGTCAGACTTGAAAGTTCTACGGTACAAGATATTTCACTAGCATTACTTTTTCACCATGAATGCATAGTCCACAAGAAGCTTTATGATTCCTTTGCTGACAAATTTTGTGAAACACTGGATTCCATTCCTAACTTGGAAACTTGCTGACAACAAAATCTGATCTTTTTACGCCAAAGACATTCCTTAATTTGCTATATAATCAAACTTCTGCAGGTAGACATTTCAAGATATCTTAACATTTCAAGATATCTTAATTTGAACTTTAACTAATAGAAGAACAAAGTCAGACTTTTTAAAACATAATAAATCCAACAGCTCTTAAGCGCAGGCGCACGCACAGCCACAAAACAAAAGTAATGTATTCATTGCATCACTAGCCAGATGCGTAAACCAAGTCCCAGTGATAAAATATGTTTCAAATGTTTGTCTATAATCAATTTCAACCTACATGTCTAGCTCGCGATACTCATTAACCTTAGCTGTAATGCGAATGTTCCAATTAATCAAACTGACGTATGCTTTAGCAAATAAAATGAAATTCAACTCCTAAAAGAAGAAAAACTTCAAACTCCAAACTCCAAACTCCAAACTCCAAACTCCAAACTCAAAGTCAAACTAAACCATTCCCATTAGTATTTGACGGCCACAGAACAAATCTAAACAATAACGAGATGCCAAAAACCAACAAATCGAACGTTCAGATTGAAAAGGGCTCAATGAAACCCAATCAGATAGAGTCTTACGTTACTTCCTTTCCACACTTCGTACACGCGCTTTGCCATTAGAGTAACCTACACACGCCACCACCGTCACCACCAACAAGCGTTAAGCAGGCACTGAGTCAAAGATTTTGAACTTGTTTTTGGGGTTCATTTCATTTGAAATCCCAACCAAACCAAAAAGAATCAAATCAATAAAGTCGAAAAATCCCACCAAAGACTGCTCGATACAAAAGCAAAAAATGGGTTTTAGAAACTGCGTTTGTGGAGATTTTAGGTTAAAATAAAAAGAAATTATGATCTGTGAGATAGCGGTTTTGGAACTTTTGGGGCTTTTGTTGTTAGTGTGTTGTGGAGATTCAGGAATGTTTTGTTTCTCTCGGTCCCCTTTGGATCACTGTTGTAGTTTCTATTTTTTATAAAAAAACAAAAACTTATTTGCTTGAATTTTTAATATAAAAACTAAAATAAAAATAAAATTTCTGCATGATTGAAATTTATAATGAAAAATAAAATAAAAATATATTTGATTTTATCACCATATTTCTATTTTTGTAATTATACTCTTATATTAATAATTTTAATATAATATATTATATTTTTAAAATAATTAATTCTCATTATAGCTAAAATTAAAATATATGCAAATTAATATAATTAAAAAATTACACATTACTTGCATATAATAAAATTCTACAAATTAGTCCCTCAAAAAAAATTCTATAAATTAGAAAATTATATTAACTCATTTTAATCAATAAAAGATGTTCATCCTATTATAATTCTTCAAAATATTACAGTACTATCATTTACAAGCAGAAACATAAATTAATTAGAATTAATATAACCATTCCACATTTGTCTAACAATTTTATTTCATTTTCAAGACATATTTTCAAATTAGGCTGGAGTTATATTATACTCCGAACTTACATCTTCATTTTCATGTTCTCAATTTTGGTCTTCATTTTTAGCACGAATGTTAAATAATTTATCGTTTGGTCCATACATCCTAATTCAATTGTGTATAACATAACAAGCAGTAATAATATATTTTTATTTCTTCATATCATAACCCGACATGTTTTTAAGTATAAGGAATCTTGTTTTTAGAACGTCAAAATATCTATTAATCCCATTTCTTAACGAAGAATGTCTATAGTTAAACAATTCCTATGGACCTTAAAGTCTTCCTCTTTTTCTATAATTTCATAAATGATATCTCTTACCTTGATACGGTGAAAGAAATCCAGACATATTGGTGTAGCTTGAATCAACCAAATAGAACTTACTTCACATATAAAGAACATAATATTAACAACAAGATATTAAAAAAATCATAATTACTATATTTATTTAAAATAATATAATATCTTGTCGAGGCATAAGAAATTGATTCGCCAGATTTTCTACTATGTATAGAGAAATTTGAGAGTCATTTGTAAAGCCTTCCTATCCAGCCATTACATATGTAAAAACACATCTCAAATAAACAATAACACATAATATTTTGGGTTATATTAATTCTTTTACCCATGTGTAGTATTTGTTCATCGATCGGAACATGTGCATCAATATGTACTGTCTATTGCTCCTGTATAAATCATTGTAGAATTCCCATCCAAAAGTTCTAATATCCAATAATGACCTAGTAAAGTAGAAGTTCTATATGGTTGCTTTTGTAAATGAAAATATTTGTTCTGTCCCCCAGCTAGAGAAATAATGATTACCTTATTCAGTTCATCATCAGAATCTTATTCGAAAGCTCATAAGGAATTTATGTATCTACAATGTCAACATTAACTAATCACTAAAACATTTAGTCAAAAGGTTTAATCAAATATAGACAAAAATATTTATCCAAAATAAAAACTTAGCATTAAGTCAAACATTTATACAAAACACAAACTTAAAAATTTCAAACTATGAAATAATGCTTAATATAAAAGTATCAAATTAATAAGAATTCCATATGCAATAACATGAAAATATAACTAATGTGACATAATCAAATCCAGCTTCCTTGCATCTGCAATTTTAAAAAAAAAATCCCTATAAAGTGAAGAATCATGTAAAGCCTTTACAACTTTTCCATATTTCACACTGTCAAAACCCAAATCAACTAAGGAATTCAGACATTTCATTATTATGTTAGATTCTTGAGATCTATTCTCTGCAGTGCATGATGTTTCACTTAGTTCTTTCTCAAATAAATTATTCTTTCTTTTTGATTGTTCACCAGTTTTAACCAAAATCTCTTCTACAATGTTAGAATGTGTCTTCTTTGCCTTCTTATTCTTAGGATATTTCTTTCTCTTAGATGAAGAATTTATAACTTGATCTCCCTTTTCATTATATGAGCAATCTTTATTAACATCATTTCTATGTTCCTCTTCTGTATTATTCGATGGAGATTTAGTTGGTGGATATGCAAACCAATTGCAGTAGTATCTCCAAAAATATGACATAAGTTTGAAAACTCCTTACATCCTTTTTTCTTGAATTTGTGAGTTATTTTATAAACCTATAACAATGTAAAAGAAACATAAGAACAAATATTATATAATATGATATATATTAATAAAACAAAGACATATTTCACCTTAAATAGATTTTCCCAACAATCATTTGTAGTGTTAACTTCACCAGTAAAGGAGTTGTAATTGATTCTTGTTTCTTTGAGTAAGTCCTTGAAATTCTTTAATCTAACCCTTAATCTATTATACTTATTTGATTGACCTATTTTTGTGAGTTATTCAATATTTTAATAACTGCTAGTTAGTCAATATTTTAATAACCTCAAGTGAACGGCATAGTTGTAGCTAGTACAGGCAAGTACGGGTCGATCCTATGAAGACGATGACTACTAGTAATTACCTGTCCCTCATTATCTAGCCTAAGTATTGATTTTATATTTTTTAATTAAAAAACTAAAACTAAACAAGTAAAAAGAAAATAAGTAACAAAATTGAATAGAGAATTCAGGAAGCACTAGAAAATTATTGATATCGAGTAATCAGTATCTAGGTTTCGAATCCCCTTGAATACAATTGTTTTAATGATTTATTAGACTGTGAATACTCATATGATATGCTATTAGTTGACCTTGGGTGTACTAACAATTAATCCTTTGGTTCTAATCGAATTACTCAGGTCAAATCTTATAGGATTACACCATTGTTTTATGAATTCCTCTTTTAGGTTTGACCATAATATAGAAGATTTATGTTATCCTATCTCTAGGGTTGCAATCAACTTTTTTCAATTACCATGGATCTATTTAAACCTAAGATTTTTTAATATCCATGTATGAAATTAGATTATAGTCTAATATTTCAAAACACTAGAACATAAATAAAACAAGTAATTGGATTGCAACAAATCAATCAATCATATGCATTAATAGAAAAATCAACACATGTTAAGGTAACGAAATAGAGTTCATCTAACCTAAACACTAACTGGACATTTAGTTACACATAATCGAGCACGAAATCAAAAAAACATTGAAAGAAAAATAAATAGCAAACAACAGGTTCATAATTCTAAATCTTTATGATTAATCTTCTATCAAGTATTCTTGTGATGTAGAGGCATAATCTTGTACTTTGGGAGATGCACGGTCTCTTGCTCGGCCGTGTATAAGACCGTACATAATTGGAATAAGCAGGGTATCATGAAAGTGCATGGCCGTGAGAAAGTACACGGTCAATATGCGCAGTCGTACATTCCTTCAGATTTGTCGATTCTTCGTTTTACATCGTGTTTGCATTTGAATTCCTCTCCTTTAAGTCCATAAAGGCAATTATCACATGTAAACACACTTAGATCACATTAAGTACCAACTATATAACAAAAGAATAAAATATTAAGCAAAATACATCAAATATGGGTGTAAAAATATAATTAAGTTGAAACATCACCTCTACGGAACCTACAACTATCCACACCCATGGCACCCAAAATTCCTGTACATACATTAATGGCATACAATTATATTCAATGTTGTACATATACACATTATAAAACTCCCAATGCTTAACATTATCATGTAATAGTAGTGATATATCTTTACATTTACATGGCAATCCAAAAGAAAACATATAATTTCCTTTCTTCATTACATGTACAATCATCATTACCTAATATCACATTTCAAAAGTACTTTTTCTCCTATCTGTTGGCCTTGGTCCCTATAAATGTTTCATGTACTTTACTTCTATGACTTGGACCTACATGAATTAACAACCGTGCTAAGTTTGAAAGTTTAGTGGGGAAACACTTAGTTTGAAAGACCACTTGCAACAGTTATCATGAACATCGCAACAAATATAAATAGTGATGACATACTTAATCAAATACATAACGCAAACATGCTTCATTATGTTGTTCATATACCATAAATTCACCTTCAAAAGTCAAACATTGATATTTAACGCTCAATGATACAAATTATCAATACAGATACAAATGCTCATCAATACCCATTATTTATGCTTTCATACTATATTTCTTATTTATTTCTGTTTACTTCACTTCTATGTTAGGCCTGCATATTTTCTGTAGGTGTGGATAATAGGTGTTGTGGATATCCGAAGATATCAAACTATGGATACTGAAAAGTAACAAACAGTAGATACCCGAAAGTATCAAAATGTGGATACCTAAAGGCATCAAACTGTGGAGACATTATAGTCTCAAATGAAGACACCATTAGTGTCAAACTGTAGCAACTGCGTTGCATCCCTATAGGCATGCCCATATATCTACCACCAAGACAAGAGGGCTGGCACTATAACATTTCCTTTAACCATTTGCCAATTTCACAATTCATATATTGACAAGTCATATGATATACATTTTAAGTCATAAAATCTGTATCTGTGTTCATACAAGCAATTCATAACTTATCACCATTAGAAAGGTGTCAAAATCACACTTGTATAATCACACTATACACATATGAGTGATAAATATGCATACGAATCATTTATGTACATGTAAGTTTTCTTTAGAATGCATTATGTTCAATCTTAAATTCCAATGTTCAATCACGCAATTCACATATCATAAGTCATATTTTATTTATTTCTAGGTGTTTTTCAAATTTCATACACCTTAAAAAAGGTTCAGATAAGATTTGGTAAAAATCAGAAATGAAAACAAACACAAAATTGGGCTAAGCCCATATTAGTCTAAAAAATTAAGCAACCAATCAATCCAGAAGAAAATCACATGACGGACTCCTCTTGTTCCTTAATATGCATATAGAAAACGTTTGAATTAGGCTTTGAGGCCTTCTAGACATTTGTTATGCTATGTCTCTATTTTCCATAGAAATAACAATCAGACCATTTGGACTTCCCAATCATAAGATATCGACCAAATATAACAAGCTGCTCCAAAACAAGGGCAACATTAGGTCACAATTTTATGTCTCAATTTTCAATATTATAAAGCAAGAATTAAGTTAGAGTCTCTTCTATGTATTTCTAGTTCTATCTCTTAGGTTCATATGAAATTGAAATAAACCAGTTTGGAGGTCTATAGGATGAGTTATGACTCAAACAATGTGACTGATTCAACAAACCCTAGACATAATTCCACTACACGATACACTCTTGTAATATTCAACCAATTCTATGCAAGATAATACTAAAATAACACCAAAGCATCATCCCAAAAACCACTTCATGTCCAAATGAATCTTTGTACACATTCAAATATAAACAAATACAGAAATTAACTATGTGAGTCTTAAACCGCAAAATTGACAAAGTAGGTCTTCTATTGCCTTTCCTGTAGGAAAATCCCGGGGTGTCCATCACATGGACACAGTGCGGAAAACAAAACTTTTTTGTTCCGGGAAGTTCCCG
>JANKOE010000206.1:25463485-25486864 GCA_026284465.1 Erythroxylum citrifolium | reverse complement strand
AGAGAAGAAAGCAGGTTTGGTACTTGAAGATTCCTCATTTCAGGAATCGAAAATATCAATCGCACACCTTCAAAGAATAGTTAATGGTCCACCCAAGAAGGGGTTTTTCTCATTTTAGGGTTTTTCGATGAACATTGTAGCAGATAAACAAATTGAAATGACCTCTTTTACTTCTCTACCTGATTGGGCCAAGATCAAGTTACACTTTTTGAAGCTGGGTTTCTAGGACTATTAAAAGTTAGGATCTGCAACTTGTTGCAATTGGGTCGTCATAGTTTACCTTCAGCTCAAAGATGGGATTATCTGTTTCTTAAATCAACTAAAAAGCTCAAGCCTTTTGAACAAGAAGAGGGATATTCACCTTCAATCCCCCCTAACTCAGCTCGAACTTAGAATACTGTTTTGGCGTCTTAACGAATTCTAAATATAAATTCTCAAATCAAATTTTACCTAATTTTAAATTGAAATTTAAACTTTTTATTATTACCAAAGTATTCATCCATTACTAATTTATAACTCTTTAAATAAATATAATTTTTGAATTTACTAATAATTATCTAATTTTACACAATATTTATACAACTTGTTACACCCGATTCAATCAAAATTTTCTTACGACTTTATTTTCTATATTATCGATTTAACGGTATTCAACCTCAAATTTTCAGGCTTAATCAGCTCAAATTTAATAAATTTCTTAAAATTTATTGTATTGACAGAGAAGAAAAACAACATGTTCATTACATTATCCTCAGAAAATGCCACCAAATGTGAGAAATTCTAAAAAAGCCGAAACAATTTCTGTTGTCACCGATCCCAGAAACAAGATATGCATCACAAGAACTTTTCTTGTGAAGCTTCACTGATTATCCAGTTGTAACCATGACTGGAACTTTAGACCCCTTCTCTACACTGCAAAGTCCATACTGAAAAACAAGAGTGCAGGTTCCAGATTGGTGAAACTGCATCAGGAAAGGAAACTATGTGTGCTTTCTGGCACTTCAGGGCCTAGATGCCAAGTGATTGATTCATGCCTGTCTTAAGGATTTGAGATTCAAATTACACCATACATGCAGAACAAAGCAAGATCAAAAACCAGTTCATCCATCACCCCAGTCATTCACCGCCACATCCACATGAAGGAAGCATCAGAATATGACTGCACCAATTTGTCATCTGGTCACCAATTATGTGACCACAGCTACAGAGAACTGAATATGGATATGCCTGATATTAGCAAGTTCAAGTCGGTCCCTTCCTCCCTGTCATGATTCATCAGCTAAGATATCTGTACACGTTAACTTGAGAGAAATTTCCAACGCTTTGCCTTTGAACCAAAAAATTTCAATCCTGATAGCACCAAATCTGCTGTCTTCTTCTTCATGTGTTCGATCAGGATTTCATCATACACGATTGTATTGGCCTCTGTCAAGAGCTTGCGTTCTCTCAGATTTGCAAACACCTTTCTCGCCTCTTCCAACGTCCCATGCTTGCACATGCCAGAGATAATAGCTGAGTATGTGATTTCACAGGGAGGACAACCTTCTTGAATCATCTCATTTATAACTTCAATCACCTTCTCACCTTCACCAGATTTACAGACATGAAGAACAGTAAGTGTGTACTTGAACTCCATAGGCCCACTTGTAACATTAGCTAAGCAGTCACGAACAAGCATCATAGCTGAATCTATCTCTCCAATATTACACAGTCCTTTGGCAAGAGAACAATAGGCTGCAACTGTGGGGATGCAAGACATCTCAATTATCTTATTGTGACATACACATGCCTCTTGGACATCTTCATCTTCAACAAGACATATAATTGCAGTGCTGAAGGTATTCGAGTCAGGTTCAAAATCCAATTCTTTCATCTCAGTAAAAAGTGATAATGCCTTCCTAAACTCTCCTATTTTAAGGAGAGCCTCCATGAGAATATTGTAAATTGAAACACCATTATAACCCTTCAATTTCAGATCTTCAAACACTTCCAAAGCCATCATTGTCCTCTCCTCCTCAATCACCACAAATGAGAAGAATTTGGAAATACCATCAATAACAGAAAAACCCAACTTCTCCATCTGCACAAGAAGCTTACCAAAATCGTCCATTCTTGTCATCTCAGCGTAAGACAATAACATAGGATTTACAGTCCTAAAGTCTGGCTCAAGACCCTCCTTAACTGTAGCCTGAAAAAGCATATTTGCCTTATCAACCTGCTTCACATTACACAAACCTTCAATTAGAGAACTGTAAATGCCCAAATCGGCCCTGTAACCTGAATCTATCAAATCCTTCAACAGATCACAAGCAGAACCAACCTTCCCGTCTGCCACAAACCCTTCAACCAGAAGCCTGTAAATCGCCCGATCAATCAAAATTCCCTTCTTCTTCATCTCCTTGAAGAACTCATATCCCTCATCAACCTTCCTTCCCTGGCACAATCCTGTAACCAACGTGGCATATGCCATTACATCAGGCTCAACTCCATCCACCTTCATCTCCTTCCAAACCTGCAAGCACGCATCCAAATTCCCCTCTCGGATCAGAGCCCGAACCATAGCTGTGTATGCAAACACGTCGGGTTTACACACGTTGCTTCTCATCCTCTCTAAAAGCTCCATCATTTCATCAACCTTCCCAGCTTTGCACAACCCTTTAATCAAAACCATAAAAGTGACACTCTCTTCCACTAAACCCTCACTCCTAAAATCCTCATACACAGACAACGCCAAGTCTAAATGGTCTGTTCTAACTAAAGCGTCCATGATCCTGTTATATAGAAAAACCCGCGGTTTGACTCCAAATTTCTTCATTTTCTGATAAATAAAGTAAACCCTAAGCCCTCTGTTGGCATCAGAATACATTCTAATCAAAATCTCAAATTGTTTCTCACTCGGAGCGTTCCCTTGTGCGTCCATTAACTCCGGTAACTGATCGGCGGCGCGAAACAAACTGCTTCTGTTCAAGCAATAAGCATAAGCATTATAAGTGGCGAAATTATGTTTATAACCTTTTTGCTTGCCTGCCCAGTGAAAAAACTTGGACGCAAGCTGAGGGTTATTCTCCACTCTTAGCACCTCCGTCACGAGATTAGGCGTAACTCGTCGTAGTTTGTGGAGTTCACTAACCACCGGCGGCCCCCACTGATTTTGGTTCTTCCGGAAAGCATCAACGATGAATCATGCGATTGGGGAGAGTCGCTGAGTGACGGAGAGGGACCGTTCCCGCAGACGCAGAGATGGAGACGACGGTGGAGATGGGTCGTGGGGGTCCCATTTCCGAAGATCGAACAGCTGAGAAGAGCTGGTGGGGTTCGGTACTGTTTGAGGTTTGAGCGTTTGTCGGTTAGAGAAAAGTCCGCCGCGCACGATGGGACGGTTTTGAGAAGGCTTGCGGTGGCCGTAGAAGAAGTAGGGCTTTGAAGGGTTTTGTGATGGCATTTTCGTGATTTTCCGTTTTCTCTAGCTCTCTACAGAGAGACCGACGTTACCCTTCCCTTCATTTAGAGTGAATCATAAAGTGATCTCAAACTATGAAGAATCCCATTTTATGAACTTGGCTCCAAAGTTTCAGGAGTCAGGAGTACATGAACAAGACCTAGTGACCTACTTGGAACGCTCACTTCTAGATGCTTAACTTTCTCTTGTTACATAAGACCAAAGGAACGTCAATTCCATCAGAAGTTGTCAGCTAAGTAGATGATTCAGTGCACATTCAATTCAAGGGGCATTTTCACATATTGCACAAAAAGAATAACATTGTTAGAAACAAAAGGTCAAAACTTTCTGATCTTTTGATTGGTGGTATTGGGTTTCTGGGACCGAAAATCCTACAACATATAGGATAATCATCCTCTTTGAATCTTGTGCTTCTGTAACCTATTGTATTGCTGGCTGCCTTCCCTCTTCCGGAAAACCTCATTCCAGGCTCCCCCGTCATTGCTCGATTGTCGGAATTCAGTATTTCTGGGTAAATTATTCGGATGGTCCCTCCGTCTCCAAATCCCTGAATCAGCACCATGATTAGTCCATCCTCTTTGTTTTGGGATTCTGCTATCCTGAAACCTGCTGCGTCCCTGGGGATTGCTGTTGTCGTTCAATCTCTCGGTCTCCTGCTTAATAAACACCTGAGAGTTGCCCTGAAAATTGCTCCGTCTTTTGTCATTCATAGCTGTGTCAACAATCTGACAGCTGCTTTCCCAAGGATTGCCCATGTTGTCGAAGTTACTTGATCGATACTGATGACTTCCTCTGTGGTTCCAACCCCACGAAGTATTACCGTAAGCTTCCCATGTGTTACCCTTCACAGACTTATTATCCTGAGGAATGTAGCACTCCCAGGGATTATCATGAGCAGCATCCCACCGGCTCCAGCCATGTGCTTTATCATTTTGAGCTGTTATACTTTGTGTAGCACTGTCAGATTCCCAGGGATTTTTGTTGGCACCACCCCCTTCTGAAGGAACAGGCACTGACTCAATGGCATTCGTGTTTTTTTGCTGGAACTTGCCATCATTTTCTTTATCCTCAACTGGAAAGAACTCTTGCTCTAAGTCTTTAATCAACTCAGGATCGACATCAGGATTCCAATCTATGTCATCAATATACATATCAGGATCAGGTAACGAGATGTCACAAGGGAAGCCATTTATCTCTGCCCAATACCGCTCTTTGGCATTTTGAAATGCCTGTTTGCCTGCTAAATCATCCCAGTTAAGTATCTCACTATGACAAAACATAAACTTCTTAGCATCTACAACCTTCCACCACGGTACCGATCCGATCAAAGAACAAAACTTCTTTTCCCACGGAGGCACACCATCCTCAACAAACCCTGTAAAATGGGAGAACAGCAATTTGGAAAACACTCTTTAACATGAAGTTGCAAGAGATCAAATTTTGCGAGATAACAAAAAAGCATAACAAAGACAAAGAAGCATTCTAAAATAGCTGAAACCAATGGAAAGGAAAATTTAGAGAGCTAGCATCCGTATAAACAACATTGAGCAGTAAAAATTTACTGCTACTGGATAAGAAAAAAAACTTGAAACCATATCTTCCATCCATCTACATTCGTCGCATCTCCATATAGAAACTAAACTATGGTCATAAGCGCTAGTCCTACAATAAAGATTGCAAATTTGAGAAAATTATGCATGTCTGAAACATGAAAACCCAAGAGAAACCCAATTCAAGGAAAGCTTTTTCACCTGAAGCTGACGTTGAATATGAAGATTATGCATATGACCGAAACATATAAAACAAGAGAACCCCAATTCAAGGAAAGCTTTTTTTAACCTGAAGCTGGCGTTGAATGAGAAGACGATCTTGGAGGCCTATCTCGATCGTAGAAGAATCTACGGGGCGGACGATTTCTCCAATTTCCCATTGGAAACGCTTACGGAATCCACCAGTTTCTTAACATCAAATCTAAGTACCTCTTCTTCTCTTACTTATCGTCCAAAGACAGAAGTGTGATTCACGTTGAGATACACGGTTCCGGTGAGTTGGATCCATTATTAGATTTTGGGAAATTTTGAAGGGTTTTCGTTATGGTTTCTGGGAAAGTTCTTAGAGCCCATGATGGGTTTCATCATAAGAGCTCAGTATGGTTTTCATTATCCGAAACCCAAAAGCCAAAAGAAGCCATTGGGCTTCAACGATGCATGAGGGGTTTATGCAATACTTAAAAAAATAAAAAATTTAAATTAGACATTAATTTTAATTTTAACTCTTTGATAATAAATTCTAACAAAATATAATACAATATACATAATTTCTTTCAATAAATTTTTCATCTTTTAAATTATTTAGTGAAAGTGATTTTTAATAATTTCAGAATATATATTTTTATATTTTAATTCTCTCATCTTCTAAATCATTAAAATAATGATAACAATTCCAAAATTATCTAATCTTTAGAAATTCTTTTAGTTTAATGTACAAATCAAGTGAAATGGTTATTTTTACTAAGGAATATCTATTTATTAGTCTTTTTATTGATTGAAACTTTGAATTAGTTCAGTCGATTCGATTGTGAAAATCTTGAATCGATTAATTTTTTTGTTTGATTTTCAACTCTTAATACGATTTGCTTTAATAATCTTTGTTGTTAAAAAACTGATTAGTTTATTAATTAATTGATCAATTTTTATAAACTAATCATTTTTATAAATTAAAATAAATTTATTTATTTTTATTTAACAGTCTCTTTTCAAATTTTTCAACGAGTAAGGACATTTTTCTTCAATTATATTTCAAAATTTTCAATTATATTTAACTTTTAAATGGTTCATTACCAATTGAAATTTTTAATTTTCAAACCTCTTATTTTACATATTTTCTCTTATTTTACCTATTTATTAAGACATTGGTTAAAACAACTTGACACAAATTTTAGAAAATTAGTTACTAAATTAAAATTTTGTTAAACTTCGATACTAATATAGAGAAATTTTGAATACAAAATCCAAAGATATGAATACTATTTTGTACCGGCTGGTACGTACTGTACCGGATCAAAATCGGTACGAAATAAAGGGTTGGTCGTATCGGCCCATTTCAGATGGTACCGAAAATTTTAAAAAATTGGAGGACTTTTCAAAATTAATTAATTATTTTATTTACTTCAATTTTTTTAGTTATAGTTATTGTGAATTTTTAATTTTAATTTTAAAATAATAATAAATATTTTTATTACTAATAATAATTATAAATTAAATAAAACTTAAAAATAAATTATTTTAATTTTAATTTATTTTAATATTTTATATAATATTTATTAATAAAGTATTAATAAAAATATTTTATTTTTTAAAATAAATAATTTAAAAATTATTATTTATAAACTAATATTTATTTTATATATTTTTAATTATTAAATCAAAATTTATTTGAAATTTATATATTTTAAAAATATATTTTAAATTTAATTATATTTATTAATAATTAATAAATTTAAAAATAAATTTAAATTGTGATTATTATTTATTATTATGATTTTTGGAGACATGGTTAAAAACATACAGTACAACTATATAATATGACAATAAACTATTCTGTAGTTTTTAAAAAAATTAGGGACTATTTTATAAATTTAAAAAATTACCCGAAAGGATACTCGATATTAACCAGTACCGGTACAGTACCGTACCAGAACCTAATTCGGTATCAAATCCGGTACGATATTCGTAACATTGATTGAAGAAGAGGTAGGATTTTATAAAAAAGTTGCCGTAGAATTGAGAGAAAAAGAATGATTAAATTGGCTAGTATATTTTTTAGATTAAATTCGTGAGGAAAGTAATATAAATATCAAGAGGGGTGCTAGCATTTAGAATTTAAGTAAAGTGCTACTACTTTTCCTAAATTAAAAAAGACTTTCCTAACAACTCAAAAAAATGAATCAAACGTGATAACATAAATTTTAAAAAAAAGATTACTTTCCTAAATAAGAATTCATGCCAAATAAACGAGGCCTTTAACGTCATCTTAAACTTTTTGTCAAACACTACAGGACAAATTAAACCTTTCGCTTTACTCTTCCAAAAACAAATGAAGACATGCATGATTATAGTACGTGACCTCTTAATTGGTGATGGTCGCCCAAAATTAAAGACGAGGATAAGTTTATTTTTTTCTATAAACTTAAGGTGAAACTCCTAAGTAATAATAAGTCATAAACTATAAATTATTGTCATTGACGTAATTGACAAGATGATTTGTAAATTGAAGGAACAAGGTTATTGAAATGTAACTAAGGAGTATCGTTGAGCATTCCCTTTATCCTTGGACACAATCTATAATATTATTGATTCAATAAGGTAATTCCCATTTTAATAAAAAATGCAGCAACTCAAGCCTCAGTTAACACATTAGTATTCACTGATCACTACATTTTCACCAGTACAGAGGCGGTGAGGAGTGGCCATGACGAGCTGGAGAGTTGGCACCTGGCAGTGATAAGCTACGACTGAAGACAGAAAAAGGACATAGATCTGGAGAGTGGCCGATGCTGGTGGTAGCGGGCTCAACAAAAGAGGAGCTACAGTGACCAATGAGAGAGCAAGTTGTGGAGTGAGGACTGTTGGAGGCCTAGAGTGAATGAAATAAAAAATAAAAGATTAGAGGATATAGAGTTGATATAGGTTTAGAAAAGCTCATGATTACTGGAATTAAATTTAAAGTCAGAATTTTAAAAAATTGAGTATATAAAATAAAAAAACTAAGCCAGATCCACATTACTTAGTCGAATTGAGTTTATTTATGAGAATAAGTGGGTCAAATTAGATTGGAAAATATCCAAACCATAATTGTTCCTACACAGTGATTTAGGGTTAAACTAAACCAACCCATGAAAAGTTTTCGGTCGCAGCAAACATCACTGCTCATTATTACAGCTTATAAACCTCTTACCGTTATTATTACCAACGAGCTGATCAGAGAATGGAAAGGTGGGCCTGTACTTACATCCTCGTACCAAATTGGCGTAGCTGTTGCATTGCATGTGTATGAAAAGAAACTATGGAGACATCAGAAATGGAAGCACTAACCGAGTAAACGCAGTATATTAATGTGAGGACCAGTATCTTACCATGTGGTTGAACAGTCATGTTTTATTATTACATTGACAATCTGCAAATAATTATGCATTATGCGTGTAATACTTAGCCTGCTATTTAAAACCTGTTTTATCACCTTCAATTGCTTTTTTTTTTTTTTAAAGCTTCAATTGTTGCAGTCATAGGTTGGTACGTCAATCGTTTCGGCCCCCGGTACAATTGAAAATGGGACATCTGGACCAAAAACTCACTTCTACTTCGTTAAATATGAAGTATGAACACCATTCAAGCTTCAGTACGAGTGCTTGCGAGAAATAAAGGGAAGAACTAGCATTCACTGAAGAAGAAGCACACATGTATCTAATAGTGTATAGGGCATTCATAATCCTTTACATCGTGTAATTTTCAATATAATACTAAGAACATCACCCACTCACAACCTGAATTGCATTACACTAGTTTCCTTGAATTGTTATTGAACTACGTTCCTTGTTGCAAATAAGGGTCTACAGGTCATGAAAGAAATGTGATAACCGTCTTATTTGTTATACTAGGAATGTATGGGGTACCAGCTAATATCATTTTAAGAGTATACAGCAGTTATATGATATCCTTGTGGGTGTAAATCACCCCACTATCGCCGTCCACAGTTTGTCCGCTACCTCTTAGAATCCTGCACAACAAAAGATCCTGGGTGAGTAGCGTGTGATATTCTGCACGGGAACAAAGGTTTCGATGTATTGAGCAGCGGATTTTATCCTTCCAGACACCATATATTTGCATATACATCCCCAGAGACAACTGAAGTAAATGAAGGAATGAAGTGGACAGATATCCTACCATCTTGTAGTTAGCAGTCCTTCAACTCCTACAGGGCCACGAGCATGAATCCTACTTGTACTTATTCCAACCTATACATCCAGCCATCAAAAGAGAAAGCAAATGTCAGAGCACGCCTAACTCTTCAATGCAATGATTTGATTAATGAGTTACCTCTGCGCCTAATCCAAATCGTGCCCCGTCACAGAATCTTGTGCTAGCATTGTGAAAGACTGCAGCACTGGAAATAAAGAAAATGATGATGTCAGAAAACTTGGATCCACTTGGTGAGTTCATTCGAAGATACATTAACTACTGAACTACGATAGAGGATGCAAGTTGGGTCTCATGTTGAATCTGAAATTGCAAAAAACTAGGAAATCACAAACTTTAGCAGGACAAGAGGTTACTTCTAAGCACAATCTAATACAGTGCTTGTCCAACTTGAAGCAGGACAAGAAAATGGCTTCCAAGCACGATCTAATAGAGTACCTGTCAACTTGACGCAGGAAAACCTCTGCAACGTCTTGATCTTCTGTTATAATGCAATCAGTATGTGCACTGCCCACGAAGAGATAGAAATGATACACCACGCACATTATCGTCTACAAAACTCTAAATTTCTTTAAGGTACAGAATCATTTTCTGCCAAAAGGGAAGGAACAAGCAAACCTTCCATATTCATGTATATGATCAATGGCACCATGCACGTCGTTGACAATTTCAATAGTGCAAGCCATAGAATTGTACTCATGATGAAGAGAATGTGCCTGTGGAATGCTCAACTTCTTAGCTGCCTTTGGTCCACCATATAAACTAACACCTGGAATCAAGGAACAAGTTAGATTCTAAAATCAATATCCAAGGTCTTTAGATTATAACCAATTGAGGCACGATTAGAAAAAATGATTGTATTGGATAAAGACCATAAAAACTAGGATTACTAACAAAAAAAAAAAAGTAAAATATTTCATGTGATTAACTGGGTAATAAGATGAGAACTCAATTTTTTGAGATTTTAAATAAACGCATATAAAACCCAAACACGTTAAAAGCTAATCACAATCTACCTGATAAAGACATACAAATACTTCCTATTTCTGGCATTAATACAACCAAGTAGCTCTCTAGCAATGAAAAGGGATACCACGTGCTCTTTAAGTGCAGCCCTATAAAATGATCCAATCAGATTCAGATGATTTTTCCTTATATGAACCCGAGAGAATGCTTTTTTGTCAAATTTGCAAGCCAGGATTGTAGTGAAGCTTATTATTACTCAATATGATTCTCATGTTGGCAATAAGTTTATTATTATCATTACTCAAAATGACTATCATGTTGGCAATAAGTTGATTAACTGTCTGCCATCAAGCTCACCGAATTCGTACCTCTTTGAGTTTACTAAAAGCGTGGTCAAACATAAGACCATCAATAAAAAGAAAATGCCTTGCTGAACAGCCTACCTTCAGTGCGCAGATCAACTATAAGATCAGTCAGTCCGGCAGTCCCCACTAAATCCTTGTGCACTAGAAGTGTTTCCTGGTTACAGGAAAATAATTAATCTTTAGAAGATGTGACATGACATATGTCAAGGAAAAAACAAAGTTATTCCAGACTCGAACATGATTGTGGAAACAATGGAAGAATGAGAAGGGAAAAGCAATTCCAACTACATAATATTAAGCAAGTCATTACCATTGCATTACAAGCTGCTGGATAATCTGTCTTTGCATCCAGGATAATGTGCTTTGCCATTTCTAAATTAGCAGATTTGTCAACATATACATGGCAAATTCCATCTGCATAACATGGAATGCAACTTTAGTAGAAAAGCAGTACAATAATTAAGGAGTTAAACAAAAGAAAGGACTCCAGAAATGATTTATCTCACCAGCATGACCCAGTACTGGAATTTTAGTTGACCCTTTAATCTGAGAAACAAGTTTATTGCTGCCTCTTGGGATCACTAGATCAATCACATCATCAAGCTGGTACATGAAAAAAAATGTAGAGCTCAAACTTTAGTTTTGGGATAGCATTCCTCTTGAAGCAAAGAAATTTGAAAGTCAGTCATCACTTGAAGGTTTACTTCACCTTAAGCAAATCAGGAATTTCATCCCTTGAAGTCACTAGTCCAATAAGTTTTCTCCCAACAGTATTTGGGATGGCTTCAGTGATAACCTAAAATAATATTTAAAGGCATAAGAACATAAGCCATACACGAATAAAACCAATGTTGATTTTTTTCAAAAAGTACTTCACGCATTATAAAGAATTTTACCTTGTGCAGAATAGCATTAGACCTCACGGCCTCCTTTCCCCCTTTCAAGAGAATAGCATTTCCGCTACGAATTGCCAAAGAAGCAATCTGTTCAAACATGGAAAGAAGAAGCTATAAATGAAAAAACAAAAAACAAGTATGCATTTTAATTATGTTCAGAGTGAGTGTCAACTACAGAAAATAATTTACACAATTTAGCTATCCTCATCAGAAGACCAATAAGTAAGGTGAAGAAATCGTTAAACGCACAAACAAAAAGAGCACAGTTTGAATACCTGTACTAAAGCCTCAGGTCGAGCCTCAAAAACTATTAGGAGAACGCCTAAAGGAGATGATGTCTTTTCCAAGACGAGTCCTTCAGCAAGCTGGGTGCATAGAAGACATCATAAACACCAGAGAGTGAGTAGTCATCAATTTGCAACATTGATATTCTGCTTTTTCTTAACTAGACATCAGGGAAAATAGTTAATTATATTCTAGAAGCTGCGAATTTAAACCAAATCTGAAAATTTCTTTTTGTACCCTTGAAAGTGAAAAGTGATAAGATCCCCAAAAATGTGCACGAACACTGGGGAAACTGCAAATACATTTTCCTCACCTCAGTCCTTTTCAGAACACGGCCAATTGGGTCTTCCATATTGGCAAGCACACGGACTGAATTTGCTAGACTTTTAATCTGCAAAGATCACAAAAGGCGTAATTTAAAGATAAAGTTTCAGCAAAAAGTATGCCTCTCTAAAACTTGAAGTTGAAAAGCAGAAAACTTAGAATAACCCAGAATGGCTTGCCTTTCCAGGCTTTAAAGCCAGCCGAGCTATCAAAGATTTTGTCATTCCAACTGCCTCTGCAGCAGCAAGATCAGCTTCATTTTCTGCCTTGATGTAATTTTCGTTGGCCTCAATGGCATCAGCAATTCCCAGCAATATTTTCTTCCTATCTTCAGAGGATAATGCCTAGTGTAAATACAATAGTAAGTTATAATGCTTTTAGCCAAAACACAATAACGGTAAGGGATATCTCAATTCCCAGGGGGTAAAAGTTCCTCCACTAAATACAGACTCGCAAGAATATTCCTAGGTTATGGTACCTGAAGCCTTCTGGAACTTTCCCTTGCTGCAAGTGCCATCTCACGTGCTCCAAATTCTTTAGCTGAGGTCCACAGATATGCATCGTCGTGAAAGAGGGTGCCAACATCCTCTCCCTGGAGGACTTTAAGAATGTTATTAGGAGCATACCCACTGACAAAGAACAAAAAGAAAATACTTAAGAAACTAATGCTCAATTTTATCAGTTCTTAACAAATAAAGATCAAATATGGGATTGGCATGGCACATAAAAAGGACCGTCTGGAAATTTAGATTTCTCCATACTTATCCATGCATAAAGTCGGGCATGAAAATATACCTGGTTATGACAACAGGGACACCAACACTAGCTGCGTTGACAGCTGCTTTTACCTTAGCTATCATTCCTCCTCTTCCCACTCTGGACTTGTCTCCAAAAGTGATCTCAGACTGATGTTTTTCTTTGATGTATGTCCGAATCAGCTTTGAGCGAGGGTCACTGGGAGGGCCACTATAAAGGCCCTCGACATCACTCAAAAGAACAAGAAGATCAGCTTTAATCTCCAAGGCCAGTAACGCAGCCAAACTGTCATTATCCCAAAATATCCCAGAAGAATCCTGCAGTGAGTGTTCAATGCGAAATTATAATTCATAGAGGGAAACCGGATTGGGAAAAAAAAAGATTTGGATAGAAATACTTATCGAAACTGCATGGGTAGCATTAATAGAAGTTGTCATTTGATAAAACGAAAATTTGAAGTATTTAGGCAACCCACACAATTGGAAACATGAGTTACGCACCTCATATGGAGCTTTCCTTGTACTTACTGCGTCATTTTCATTGAATATTGGAACAACCCTCAAATCTAACAGCGACTTTACAGTCTCACTAAGTTGTCTTCTAAAATCTTTATCTTTAAAATCATGATCAGTCACAAGAAGCTGTGCCGATGATACATCCAACTGAATCAATAAAAAGCTTCAGTTTATAACAAGTCATAATTGAATATTTCAGAGAAAAGCAGTCATGGTAGGTAAAGAGAGAACGGTGGCAAGATATTAAGTACCTGACTAAACAATGTATCATATAAAGCCATGAGACTATTTTGACCAACAGCTGCACAAGCCTTCCCGTCAGGATCCATTTGTGGTTTTTGGAGATCAGCAAAGCTGAAAATACAAATTATTCATCACAATTTTAATCACAAAAACTTGCTTAAAGAACAATGGAACATCTTTTCACGTAGAACCTGGAGTTATATGAATCTTAATGCCATGATTTGATACTCAGTCCAAGAAGTATAACAGTTTTTTAAATCATTTAACAAAGGTTTATTCAACAATGCAATCAGTCGCAAACTGTCCCATTGTGGCTTTGTATCTAAGTAAGATTTCCCCAGAATAAGACCTTGCCCAATTCCAACAGATCACAGAACTAAAGAAAGAACCTTGTGTTAACTAATTTCCGGTACTTGAGCCTCTGACGACCGAGGCCAACTGCACCTGATGACACCACAATAACTTCATAACCTTCAGAGTTCAGTTCTTTAATCTGCATGTCGAAATTCACAAATTTAAGGTTCAAAGAAAACCGTACAATGGGGTTGCATATGCAAACCCAGATAGTTTTACCTGTTCACAAAGGGATCCTAATCTCCCAACCGCCAATCTGCCATCACTCCTAGTGACAATAGCAGTCCCAACCTTCAATAATGGAATAGTCCATTGTCAATAAATCGCCAGAACAATACCTACATATATCAATCTTGTCCAATACCTACGGGTTTCGAGAAAGAAAAGAAATGGATAAACCCTCAAAAAGTTCAAAACTTTGACACGTTCCCACCGCCATACAGAGAATCCATAAAGAAAACAAGGGCGGGCAAGCAAGATTGGAGGCAAACACACTACAACTGCACACATAATTTTCAGTGATATGCACTGATACTCAAGACAGCACTCCAAACTTATGCCAATGCTTTAAATTAGACAAAAGAAGCCACCCAGAGAAGTTAAACAAAAAGAGACTGGCACATAATAACTAAGTAAAAAGCTTAAAGGGTAGTTTAATAACTAAGTAAAAAGCTTAAAGGTTAAAAGAAAAGAGAGACCTTGATAACAATACGCTTAACGTCGTTGACAAAGCCGCGAGGAGAGTCGTAGCCGTTCATGTTGTAAGTCGAACCCAAAAGGGCCGAGTCCACACTGTTGTGAAAACTTACGCAGCGACTCGGCCAAGAGAAAGAGAGAGTGAGGGGGATTAAGTGAACCAGTGACGTGAGACGTACAAGAAAGGAAGATATATATATATATATATAGAAGGCGAAGCACAGACAATAGATGCGAGGAAAAGAGGACGTAGTTTGTATTCACACAAAAAAAACAAGAGAGGACCAATGATAGTGTGCGACGTCCAATGTTAATGCTTGTAACGTGGAGGCTGGTAGTTGGTTTTCTCTTTTCTTTCAATGGTTTATTGGGATACGAACGAAATAGCAAAGTTAAATCAAACCAAATTTACACTTGGCGGCTATTTGAACATACGTACATCTGTTCCTGTCTAACCTCCTTCATATTCTCCCCACGAAATGGTCAAATGAATCTCTCACCATGATCATTTATAAAATTTGGTGGTTTCATGAATCATTCATACAAATCTAAATAAATATCGGATTATTATGAACAACCAATGTGATGTATCTTCATGATTGATGCTTATCAACATAATCAATCCTCTCCTCTTTGGTTATATTAGTCTTTTCTTCTCTCATTTCATCCCTTCTATTATTGTAATACGTCTGTTGATTTTAGCATGAACTCTTCAATTTTCTTTTTTTCTCTCTTTATTTTATAGAAACTGATGGACTGATCCAGCGTGCGGTCGGAGGGAAAGACACGAGTCCACCTTCAATGGTAGGTGATCAGAATAAATAGCCAAAAATTTTCATCTGTATGGCCCACAAGCACAATTGACTAGGGGCCAACTCTGACACGCCTCCACTATCAGACGAAATTAATAAATATAAGCTATTGTTCACTTCACGCCTGCTTCCACCGCAGCCAGTACCACCACTCTATATTTTACTGTCTTTTGGATGACTACAATACTACAATTACTATTTACTGTATCATTGCGAACCCCAACATATTTTAGTGGACTGCGACACCCGAAACCCACCCACGTTCATTGCGATCAAAACAAATCCACTCATCCCTGTACACCTAGCGTTGGTTGCAAGGAAAGCGCAATTTTTGTTTGTAAAGAACATATGCATTCTATGAATGTGTTTAGTCAAAAAGTGAAAGGTATATCACAGGTTGTCTTCTTTCCTTTGTCTCTCCCCCCCTCTCTCTCTCTCTCTCTCTCACGGGAGGAAAAGGGAGGGGGTTGAATCTAAATGTAAATGACGCCATTTACATGAACCTGTTTCCTTTCTTGCCAATTTGGTGGGGAATGGGATGGGGTGAGTGTGACTTGCTCAACAACAGCCACGAACTTCCACAGCTCCCCTCTAATAATTGCATAAAGGACAGGTGTCATATTTTCAAAGCAAGAACACACAGTCGTGTATTAACAAGCTTCCTTTAAGCTTCGTCTGTCTGGCTCTGTGCAAAGGGAGGCATGTGGCTCCTCAACCCTTATCCAGCCGTTACATGGCGGAGTTTTTTAAGTCACAAAGTCATTACGAGTAGATAGTTCATTGGTCTTCAATATGGACAACCAGAACACCATACACCACTCTTTTATCTCCATTACCTTCCAACTTCACCAAATAAACCAGACGTCAATATTGGATATGAAGAATGGGGATAAATACTCAATTATATTTTTTATTGCTATTCACGATAGAACAGCCGTCGTTCATTCGCATGCTCTATTCGTCACATTACTTTCGTATGCTCTTACGGTCACATTACTTCGTGTTAACGCAACATTTAATGGAAAACGGGAAAGTCAAGAGGATTTTTTTTTCTTTTTTGTTTACAAGGAAAAGAAACAAAAATTACGTAATTCTCCGAAAAAGACTAACCCGCCATATTCTCTAAAAAGATAATGACATACTCAAAAGGTGTATTATCAAAAGTGATAACCCCGTTTTCAAAATTAACAGCAAAATTGGCAAGTCAATCAATGCACCAATTTCCTTCTCTGTACGTGTGGTTCGTAAGAACGCCTCGATTGTGTGCAAGTAATTCATTGATGCCCAGTACAACAGGATTGAGCGACGTTATCCAGTGTGTTGCATTGGATAGAGGATCCTTAACCACGAGAGAATCCAACTCAAATACCACGCGCCGAAAACCAAAAGCCCACGCTAGATTCAGACCCGAATACTCCCCAAAGTTCCACCGAGACCGGAGAGCACCAACCAATATTCTAAATAAAACCACCAAATCAATTACCCGAGCTATCCCAAATAAGACCACCTGCTATGGTCAGAAGAGTTTGCGCTGTAACACGCAATTTTTACAGCACAAACGCAACGTTTAGTGGACCAGGGAAAGCCTTAGGATTTTTACGGTACAGATAAATGTGGACCAGGGAAAGCCAGAGGATTTTTACGGTACAGACCGTATGATCAATGTAAACGAGAAACCCATTTGTTGCTCGGCCACAGAAATTACTCAAAGTGTAAGAGTCGCTACATTCGATTCGATCATTGTCCATTTACACACGTCATTCAAATACCAAAATCAAAAAGTTTTCTTTTTCCCAATTATCTAACCCCGGGGTCTGGAACAACAGCTCAGTTCACTTGTCTGCATTCTAGTAAAAGAAGTATATTTCCAACCGCCTCCTTACCAACCCCATGCAACGCATCAAGACCATTACTAACTTGACATTCTTTTTATGTTGCCATATTTCTTTATGCAACCCGATGGGTGTTCTGATGAAGGCATCTTTCTGACAAATTATCGATTGACAATCTCAGAGATTGCTGAGAAATGCCACAAAGAGGTCAAGCAAAGAACCAAACCTTGATAAATATCGCTAAAGCCAGCTGCAAACAGAATGATGCAACCAGCACAACCGTAGATCACTTCCCTCGGCATAAGATTTGAGGTTTGAGGCAACAAAAAAGGCCAAGTCAATTCCTGCACCAAGTATAGTAATCCACCGGAGAATCTCAACTGGAATGACCATCAGAAACTGTAAACAATAAATGGGCCTGCATAAGATGACAAGGTCTTTCAAGAATTCCAAAATGATAAAAGTAACAGACCATTGAACACTTACAGAGGAGAGCACAAAGATGAAGAGAGAATATCCCCACATACACCAAAACTGAATAAGGCGGGCATTTGATCCAAGGTATTGAAGCAAGAAGGCGGGCAATTGCATACCCATAAATTGAACATGCTGCAACGTTAAGATATCCCACATCAAAGCTCCAGGAAGCACTGTTGTCTGTGTTTTTCTGTATGAGGTAAGTGGCACAGTTTCCAAAGGAAGCAAGCACAAATACCAATGTTGTTGAAATCCATACAAGACCATATCTAGCACATAACAGAATTCAATAAAATAGCAGATTAGATAGTTGGACATTAAGGCGTTCTTGCAGACTTCGTATAACTAGTGAAACAAAATCATTGTGGTACATCTTGTTGGCAGTTCAACATATTTGTACGGATTGTTGTTTCTACATCATTTCATATGATCGTGTTCAACCTATCAATCTTCTTTGATCAGGAAGGTGCAAGAAAATTTCCTACTGAGATCACAGGCAAGAGTAACACAGAACTGACACTTCAAGGTAGTTATTGCAGTGCATTCATATACTAAGGGAAGAAATATCTTCTCAAATCAACATAGATTATCTAAATCGATAGGTGTAAAGGAAACAAGACAGCAGAAAGGAAATAATAGAAAGAGAAAAAAGCAAAAGGCATTGAGGTGGTTGTGAATGGTGATTCCAAACTCACAAATCAGGATTCGCATCAATCTTGCTGAAAAAATCTCCGCCAATAGGATAGAAAGAGCTCATCAATCTGCTCAGGACGATATGTGTATCTACATTGAAGTACTGCATGTATGAAGAAATACTAAAAACCCCCTTCCAGTTGTTTGGTTGCTGTTGCTCAAATCCTTCTGCAAGTATAGGCTAATAGGTTATTAACCATGTACAAATGTTAGTTGCACCATATGAATAAATGCAGCAAATATGAACATACAATAAATTGATGAAAAGATCACGAATTGCAGTTGACATCCAAACATGGAAAACGATTGCACAAGTTAACACATCCAAGGCCCACTACTATTGAAAAATATGAGCTACTATCATGAGATGCCATATATGCATGAACAAGCGACATTATATAAGCCTACCAAGCATGCATGAGGTATCAGTTTGTAACGATTAAAGCAGAAATGGCATTTAAGCATTTGGATATACCGCTCCTCTCCCAAATCCCACACAAAAATAAAAGAAAAAGAATACTACTTTATGAGGAATGAGAAGACTCAATGAAGCAAAATTTGTAAAGAAAACTAGCAGCAGTCTCCCTAGTAGTGTGAGTAGTTGTCACTTTCAGCTTCCAATTTTCTATTATGTATCATTGCACCTTTTTCTTGAGCTTGTATCATTTTTTATCAACTCATTTCAGGTCAATGTAGTTTTTTCTGTTTTCCCTAGTTCGAGTACACTTAGGTATACTAGAACTACAAAAATAGTTGCAAAATGTTCTTAGTGTTGTACGATTCATAAACAAAACATGTGACAAAGAGCAATTATACCTGCTGGAGTAGAAAGAGTCTGATAACCCCGGCTGTTGCTTCCACCACTACCACCGTTTGGAGGGAATGTTTGCATACTTGCTTCTGGGACTACATTATTCACATGTTAGTATATAAATCTATAAGTACATTGTGAAATCCAACAGAAAACAATGAAACACCTTTTTCTTAAGCAAAAGAAGAAAAGAAATCTTCAAGCATAAGACTTCAAAGTTCCAACCTTGATAGGTCTTGGGGCTATTTTCTTCAGCAACAACAGCCTGCAAAGAAATGTCAAAAAGAGTACGATTAAATTCGAATTAGTTGGCTCGACATCAATTCAGTCATTTAATCATCCAATTTAATTAGTAAAGCAAAATCGATCGAAATCCAGTCTCTTGCAATCTAGAAGTAGTATTAACTCCTCGAAGCAAAAGACAAATTGCCAAATCCGTTAACTCGATCATTCTATTGTTACAATAAAATATCCGAAAACTTGAAACAAAGAAACAGAAATGGTAGCGAAAACGAAGTGATGCTTACAGTTACAGGTACAGAACCAAGCAAATGGCTGGTAGGAAGATTAGTGAAAGATTCGTCCATGGTCGCAGTGAGATAAGGCAAGAATCAAATCTTCGTATGGAATATTAGAGAAAGATTGAATTCGACTGAGATTGGGAAAGTACTCGAGGCTTCAGAGCCCCAGAGGAGGTTGGTTTTTCGTGGTGTAGAAGCAAAAGTCAGAAACAAGGACGAGAGAGAACCGAATAAGCAAAACAAAAAATGAAGGTGTTTGATTTCAATTTAAAATTTTCATTTTCATTTTTATTTTTATTATAATGTTAACGTAACATTAATGTTTCTGATAGACATATTGTCCTAAAATGATTGAATTTCACAATTTAAGAACCAGAAAGCTTAACCACCACATTTAAAGACCAATAGAACTAACAATATGGTATGTTGCTCCACTGTCAACTATGCAAATAGCTTAGTAGGAGAAACAAAATCCTTAGAAGAACACGTAGCCATACTTTCCTTTGGCTCACCAGAAAACTCAGCAGAAAGAGCATTAACTTGCAATGGACTAGCAGTACTAGTACTAGGAGAAGTATTGGATTAAAGATATCAGCTTTAATCTAAGGGCCTAAAGGGTGTGGTTGAGTGGACGAAACTCATCTATCTTTAATTAAAGGTCAGGGGTTCAATTCTTTATTTTGGGTATAGAACAACCTTAAATTCTTAAACCAGTTGTCTCATTCTGTGAGGTACCTACAAACCAGCAAAGGGATTAGTCACTTAAATAGATGCCATACTCCATCAGCTTCAAATATTGCTCCATATAAAGGAAAGAAATATTACCACTCAGAGCAACAAAACCTTTCGCTGCACTAATCACAATGTCAGTAGAATTATTAGAACCCATTTCTCCGTGGAGATAATTTGAGATGAGTTAGTGAATTTGAGGCCTGTGTCTAAAAGCCTTCTTCTGATTATAGCACTTTCACTTTTATGCAATATTATCATGAACAAGATTGTGTAATTTGTTTTTTGCAATTTTTCTACGATAAAATTGTAAATTTTGTTGATGGATCTTTTGCTATCTTTGAATAAAGCTTTTGCTAAAGCCTTGCAAATATGAAAGGCAGAAAAAATTGATAATTAAGCTATTATTGAATTCAAAGTTCTTTATGCCTATAAAGGAAGGGCTATTTCATTGAAAGATTCTTATGCATCTTCTTCTTCCAATATTTAGAGAGTTATGCAATATGAGTAACTGTTACGCGACTAATTGGGCCTATTATATATGGCCCAGGCCTAAGGCCCGATTAGGCTTGGGTTAGGCTAGTTTTTTAATAAAAGATTCCATCAAAATTTTACTATGAATAATTTGTAGTACAAATATTAATTATTTTAAAAATAATTTAAGAATAATACGAACACTTTAACTAATTATTTTAGATATTTTAATGAAATTTTTCATATAAATTTCAAATATAAAATACAAATACATTATGTCAATTATTAATTATATTTGTTAAAAGAAAAAAGATTGTTTAAAATATTTATATCATACTTTGTTATCCTAAAGCTCATTTTCATAAAAAAAGTTAATATGTGTTATTATATACAAAAAAATGTTTTGTATCTTTTTAATTTTTCCAACGAAGGCTAATATTATAGACCTTAAGTTATATTTTTAAATATAGTCCTCAATGTTCTAAATTGCTCATTTTTACCAAATTATCTTAACTCTAATGAAGAATCCATATTTATTTTATTTATTAAAATAATACTTCTAAATCTAATATCTTGCTTTTGACAAAAAAAATTAAAATTTTTTTGCTTAATTTTTAAAATTAATCTTTAAACTATTATCTTTTTTTATTAATCACTATTCTCTTATCTAAGTTTAATAATAAAAAGGTACTTGGTCTATTCAAAATATGAAAGAATTGAATAATATTAATCATGGGTCTGCCTATGCAACAATGTTGGATGCATTTTCTCATTAAAATTAATGACATTTTCCCTTAATTTCTGGATTAATTATTGAGTTATATTTTTTTTTTCTTGCCAAATTGCTTAGTTCGCCTGAATTTGTATTTATAATGGGTCTTGTTCAATTTGTAGAAAATACACTTGTTTTTAATTGAAAAAGACCACAACAACAATTAATTTGAGGGAAGGCAAATCAAGCGTAAGGCTATATGCGGCGTTGAGATAAATAACGCTAGCTACTATAGATATGAGGGGCAAACCACGCATGCAAAAGACAACAAGAAAATCACGCTTCAGCTACAAAAGGAGGCTAGACATTTGTATAGCGTACGTGGAGATGATAGAAGGCAGAAGACGACGACGCACGCAGCCAAAAAAAATAAAAAGAATCATGTAGTGGGAGGCGTGGACAAAAGCTGTGTAGACCACCAGCAGAGAAAACAAATAAGTGGGGATAACGTTACAGCAAAATGAGATACTCTGGACTTACACGTTGCTGGTGGAGATTAAACAAGGTAGCTGGTTGTTTTGAAAACAAATGAAATTAACGCCACCAAGAAAGCTCCAGCACACACCAACGTGACAGCTCCAAGAAAGGACCCACCAGAAGAAAATGAAAAAATCACGTTGGAGAGACACAAATATCACGCGTCCCATGCTGGTGTGAAGAAAGGCTCTCAACGACAAACAACACAAAAAGAAGAAACAAAAATCACCTAATGGAAGTTATGGGCATGAGCAAAGGTGAGCTCTCAAAGATACACGACAACAAGCACTCACTCCAAATTCAGCACTCACGTTACACAAGGGGGGGCTCCATTTACTCAAGATTACTCTCCACTCACTTGACATTGAAGCAACAACGATACACCAAGAGGAGCTGGGAAATAACGTAAAACACAAGATGATCAACGGGATTGAAGCAGCTGGTGGGACATCATGCAATCAGGAGTGAACAACAGAAGCAACAACGCACACACCATCAGCTTGAAGACTCCACGCAGGGACGCAACATTAGGGAGAGGCGCAAAATAATAAACGCAGAAAGGGAGATCCAAAAACTCATTTATCCTCTGTTTATTATTTAGTGTCTCATATGATGTTTGTTGACTTTAATGCTTGTGGTTTTCATCTTACCATGAGTGAGTAGTTTCTTTAAATGTTCAAAGTTGGGCTGAAGCTTTTAGCTAATTTTATGGACTAAATCCCGGTTAATTTATTTGTATGAATTTTTGGTTTTGATTTCTCCGATTTGAAATTGATTTTGTTGCTATTGTGTTTGGCCAACCATTAGTTGACGTTAGTTGTTAATTGAAGAACCGATAGGTAAAAATTGATAACGGAACTCCAAACAGGGAACTTATAAATTTCAGATTTAGACATAAACTGAATTTATGAGAGAAAAAAAACCAGGTTAGCAAAGAACTTAATGG
>JANKOE010000206.1:25330809-25343914 GCA_026284465.1 Erythroxylum citrifolium | reverse complement strand
AATTGTTAATTTTCTAAAAATCCCAAAAACATTTATTCTTGCTTTGGCTTAGTTTAATTTTAGTTAATCAATCCAAAACCCCCCTTTTATTGCTTTAATTGCATGCATCATTCAAACATTAGGCTAGTCTTAGAATCAATTTGTGCACTGGTTCCTTGAGAGTTGACCCGAGGTTGCATCCTGTATTGCAATCCTTGGTATAAATTTTATTTGACCGGTTTCCAAGGAACAATCTTTGAATTGAATGATAAGCCGCGAGTCAGCCACTGACCCAACTCTTTTTGTGATCTCATACAGCCCCATGTAATGCGAACTTAGCTTACCGAGTTTTCCAGACCTAAGTATGCTTGTCCAAGGGAAAATTTTGATACTCTATCTCCAATATTAAACTCAAGATCCATACAAGGATTACCTGCATAACTTTTTTGACTATCCTAGGCTTTCTTTAATCTGCCTCAAATAACTTAAATTTTATCTATTGCCACCTGTACAATGTAGTATCCCGTTTTCCCATATTAAGTGTTAGAACCCTAGATAACAACACATGAGGGATATTATTGAGAAATTAGGAAAATGCATTTTATGCTCATGCATAATATTAGCATACACATACTTGAATTTGATTTTTTCTATACACATTACAATGACTGTTCATGTACTCATTTGATCTATTCCGGGATATAAATGATTTTTAAATGATTATGATGTGAATAGTGAATATTTTGTCATGAAAATTGATTTGGTGAATTATATTATTGACTTAGAATTTTTGGTGAAGATTTGGAAAAATTCTGAAATTATAGGTATTTTTAGAATAGAAAAAATGCCAAGTGGCAAGACAATTGATGAATGGCAGTAGAAATAAATGTCAAATGGCAGTAGAAATTATTGATAAGTGACATTAAGATTTAATGACAAGTGTCATTGAAAATTAGGTGACAATTGGATTAGAAATTGAGTGAGAAATGGATTAGAGATTAATGGTATTGAGTACCATTAGTAAAAGATGTTATTTTGATTTTTAAGTGGTAAATGTCATGATACCCACCAAGCAAGTTTTTACCTTGCTTTTAACCCACCCACGACATATACATTGAAAGACCATCTTTTAATTGTCTTTCATTTTCATTACATGCTCTCTTCTTCATTTTCTTCTTCTCCATTCATGATACTCACCCTCACTCTCACAACCCAACCCTCAAGTTTGAGCTTTACTCTCATCCTTCACTTTGCCAATCCAAGATCCTTGTTGTCTTCTTCTATATGAAGTCTAACCTATTCCTCCTTGAAGAGTTGATGATCGTATAAGCTTAGAGGCTAGGGTTTCATGGTGATTTTTGAAGAAGAGTTGAGTTAATCAAATAAGTATATTGTTCTTCATGATTTGTTGAATAGCAAGTTTTATGATGATAGTTAAAGAAAAAATGAAGGTGATAATTGAGAAGAATGTGTTACGAAATTTGATGAATGTATGTATACATTGATGTTCTGTTTTTGTGCTTATGATCAACCATAGTTTATGATTTGTTTATGAATGATATTGAGTTGAAATGGAGCTGAAAATAAAGAGGAAATGAAGTACAAAATATGATCTATGTACAAGATGTGTGAGATGTAAAATGTAGGAGTTAAAAATCTAGAAAATTGAAAGAGAATGGCTGGAATATGTTAGTTGTAACGTTTCCACTGGACATGCATATAGATTTTAGCCATATCTTGATCTGCAGACATAAAAATGGGATTGTTTTAATTTTATATTAATTTAGAGACATATGGATATATTTTTCATAAAGGAATTGAATTTTAATTCTCTCTCTAAGGGTTTCAAAATTTGTATTGAAGTTAAGCATTGTGTGTTGTCATGGTATGAGAACAGTCTGTAGTAGTTTAGGTATAACTTGCAGAATACTAAACTAAACTATGTGAACATGGTATCGTTAGAAACTTAAGACATATAGAACATGTTCTTAGAAGAATGTATTGCTTAAATACCTCATTTTCTATCTCAAAATGGCTATGAAAAATTGACCCTAAAATCTATCTTGAGAAAAAGAAACTGGAAAGGCCATCAACGTGAGTTATTATTCTTTTATGTGATGTTTGAAACAACAAATGGTAAGGTACTTCTTATGATGCATTTAGACTTGAATGGGACTTGAAATGAACCTAGTCTGAGGTTGAATAAGTTGATATAGTGTTGGATATGTATAGGTTGTAATTTAGGATAAAAAATAGTGAAACGATTGTTGATATCAAGTGTATAAAATCTGGAAATTTATGAGTGTTATAAGAATAAAAGTGTTCTTATAAATGATAATATGATTGTAAGGAGATGAGTAATATGTATCAAGTAAGAATGAATGAGAGTTTGGATATTGTGTGATAATATAATGTTAGAATAACGTTGGTGAATGATTGATTGATGATATTATAATATGAAGTGTATTGAGCTATGAACCTTAGTGCATGATTGAGTGATGAACTTAGAATAAATTTGTTTCATTGAGGTGTAAACCTAAGTTCAAATTAGACATATATGAGTTTTGAAGTATGAATGATCGTGAGATGTGAATAAAGGAAACATACCCAAAATAGTCAAATTGAGCATGCAATATACATAACACATATACATATATGTACGATTTAATGTTTATGTGATTATGCAATTAGTAATATGTGTGCAATGTATGTTTTACATGATGTGGATACACAGGATAGAACGTTAGCATCTAGATGTTTTTGGATCTTGAAAGCAAATGTTAATCTGGAGCGTACTATAAGTCGATCTAAATGGTCTCCTCTTAATTAATTGTTTTGTTTAAACATCTATCTAAATTATTATTGATATGAATGTGAATGTGAATGTGTTAATTTTTGACATTAATAGTTCGAGGGGTTTAATAAATGTGAACATATTGGAATTGCTTCATTGAACGTGAACAAGCAAAGAGTAAGTGATTCTTAACTTAACTGTTGAATGTGACTTAGGTCCGATAACATGTGAAAGTGAATGTGTCAAGTGAAATAAAGTGATTGATTTATCTTATGTGATTTGATGCATTTCAATACATGAATGCATGAACAAATAATGGAAGTTGTGACCAGAGTAGCCATCGAAAAGAGCTTAAAGCTCAGAATATGATTAAGAGCCAAAGGCTCACTATGTATAATGAGCCCGGTATCCCCAATGAATACGAGACAGTTATTAATGAGCTCGATATCTACAATGGATACAGGACAGTTATAGACACTCGGTCATAACAACAAAATAATCAAAAGTGAGTCTCATAAGCATTGCATATACACTTGATAAATATGTTTAAATAACTGAATTGTACTGTTTTAATTGTTCCGAATGTGATATATGAAATAAGTGAATAAAGTGTATTTGATGGCACATGATGAATTAATGAAGTGATGTGCTATATATGTTGATATTTATCTGCATATTGAATTTGAACTGTGAAATATTTGTGTTATGTGATATGAGTGAGCCATCGAGTATGGTCCGTTCATTGAGTTCACAAAACTGACCTAAAATTTGCAACAATGTCTTTCAGGTTCAGGGGATACCTAGTTAGACTAACTGAAGTCTAACCATTGCATTCAGATAAGAGTTAGAGGTCGGGATCAATTGGTGTCTGCATATGTTTTCTGTTATTTTTAGTATTAAATATTGTATTCCGAAGCATTATTTATTGTGTAAATGAATTTTTCTTGTAATAACAGTTTGATGAAACATATTTTTTGTTTGTATTGGACCCAGATGATCACTAGAATTTATGATGATGTGCTTATGGTTTGTGACATTTATAACTGAGATTATTATGAGTAAAATGGGCTAAAAGTTAAATTATCGATTTTCTGGATATGCGTGTGATATATCTAGAATTTTGAATTGAGTATGATCGACTAACTGCCCTCTTTGTAGAGTATGTTCTCGAATACTGATGGTTTATTTGACAATATGCGCTATGAGAGTGGAGCGTTACATACAAGCTTAGGACCTATCAATTTACTTTCACCTACCTCATCCTAACATATTGGTGTTCTGCATTTTCTTCCATAAAGTGCTTCAAAAAGGGCCATACCAATACTGACCTAATAGTTGTTATTGTATGTGAACTTTACCAATGGTAGGTGCGTGTCCCAACTCTCCTTGAACTCCTTGACACAGGACCTAACATATCCTCAAGTGTTTGGATAGTCTTCTCTGACTGTCCATCCGTCTGGGGGTGAAAGGCAGTGTTAAACTTTAAGCTTGTACCTAAGGTTTTCTATACATTGGGCCAAAATCTCGATGTTAACCTAGGGTCATGGTCTAAGACAATAGAAATCGGTGTACCATAGAGTCTCACAATCTCATCCAAATAAAACTGGGCTAACTTGTTTAAAGGATAATAACTTTTAATCAGAAGGAAATATGCAAACTTTGTTAATCTGTCCACTATTACCCATATAACATCATCCTTTGACTTTGTGGAAGTCCTAATATGATGTCCATAGTAATCTTCTCCCACTTCCATTCTGGGATAGGGTGGGGCTGCATTAGTCCTATAGGCTTCTGATGTTTTGCTTTTACCTGCTGACAGGTTAGACACTTGGAATTGAACTTCCTTCTTCATCCCTCTCCACCAGTAGTGTTCTTTGAGAGTGCGGTACTTTTTTATGCTACCTGGATCCATAGCATAAGCTGAGGAGTGAGCTTCCTCTAAGCTAAGGAGTAAGCTTCATCTAAGATCTTTTTCTTCAAGTTTCCTATATTTGGTACATATAATCGCTGCACCTCATCACTATACCATCTTCCTTGACTGTAAGGTCTATTCTCTACCCAGTCTCAACTTCGGTTTTTAACTTTATCAACTACAGATCTTGTTTTTGTCCCTCTCTAATCTAATCCAGCAAAATGGGTTAAACATGAAAGGTAGCAATTAATGCCCTTGAGTCTAACACATCCAATCTCACTCCTAAAGACCTTATTTCCTTTAGAAGTGGAAGATATATCATCTTTAGTTATGCTATCGAACTAGTAGGTCTCCTATTTGAGGCATCAGCCACTACATTGGCTTTTTTGAGGTGGTAGTCTATTGTACAATCATAATCTTTTATTAACTCCAACCACCTCCTTTGCCTCATGTTTAGTTCCTTATGAGTGAACAAATATTTCAGACTTGTATGATCCATGAAAATCCTATAGGGAATGCCATACAAGTAATGCCTCGAAATTTTCAACGCAAAAACTATTGACGCTAACTCTAGATTTTTGGTGGGGTAGTTTTGCTCATATTTCTTCAATTTCTTAGAAGCATAGACTACAACCTTATCATTCTGCTTGAGTACAAACCCTAATATTTGTCTCAAATCATCACTATATACTATAAATCCATCAGTCCTCGTTAGTAACGTGAGTATAAGAGCTGTCATCAGTCTTTCTTTCAATTCATCAAAACTTCATTGACAAGCATTTGACCACTCAAACTTCTCCTCTTTTTGCATCAACTTGGTCAGTGGGGTTACTATTATGGAAAATCCTTCAACAAATTTCCTATAATAGCTCGCCAATCCAAGGAAACTCTTGACTTCTGTCACAGTGGTGGGAGTTCTCCAATTAGTAACAACTTCAATCTTTTGGGGATCCACATTAAGTCCCTCAACTGAGATGACATGACTTAAGAAAGCAGCCTTGTCTAGCCAAAACTAGCACTTACTTAACGTATAATTGGTCCTCTCGTAGGGCTTGTAAGACTATCCAAAGGTGTTTTATATGCTCCTCATGACTGCTTGAGTACACCAATATGTAATCAATAAAAATGATCACAAACTTATCTAGATACTCTCGAAACACCCTATTCATCAAAAACTTATCTAGGGACTCTCAAAACACCCTATTAATCAAATCCATAAAAGCAGTTGGAGCATTTATTAGTCCAAAGGGCATAACTAAGAATTCATAATGCATATACCTAGTCCTGAAGGTAGTTTTCTGAGTATCCTCGTTGCAGACTCTCAACTTATAATAACTTGATATTAGATCAATTTTCAAATACACCTTGGATCCTTGTAACTGATAAAACAAATCTTCAATCTGTTTAGTTGTTTATAGTTGATACACAACCTTAAACTCCCATCCTTTTTTAAACAAATAAGACTAGAGCCCCCCATGGAAAAGTGCTTGGTCTCACGAAACCTTTATCTAGCAACTCCTTCATTTGCACTTTCAACCCCTTTAACTCTGTTGGAGCCATTCTGTATGGAGTTGAAATCGGTTGGGTTTCTGGAGGTAAGTCTATCTCGAACTCTATTACCCTATCTTGGGGTAATCTTGGAAGATCCTCCAGAAACACATGTGGGAACTCTCTAACTACCAAAATATCTCCTAATTGAACCTCATCATTATCTTTTTTAATCATGTAAGCTAGATATCCGTGGCATCCTTTACAGAGCATTCTACTAGCTACCACGGTGGTCATTATACTAGTGGGAAGGACTTTCCATATCCCACAAAACAATCCACCACCACTTGATGTGTGGATAACCAATCCATTCCGAGCATGATATCAAAATCCTGGATATCCAATATGATAAGGCTTACAGGGAGCTTCTTACCCTCGAGTAATATTCTATTATTTACAAATGCTCTTTCAGTGAAGAGTGAGTTTCTAGCTAGGATGGAAACTACTATCCCAGTGATAATAATTAAGGCTAAAAAATAGAAATCATGATCAAAAGCATATGCATCATGATCAAAAACATAAATCATATCGATGCTACATCTGGTGTGACATCAGCCTCCTCTTGAGTGACTTCAAAAAACTTGAGCTTGTATGCTGTATCTACTTACCTGTCCTGTAGGAGCTACTCCCCTACCCCCTAAACCTCTGCTGGTCTGAGAACCTTGGCTCCTGTCTGTAACCCCTTCTAGCTTATAGAGGTGCTAAAGATCCATCCATGAAGCTCTCTGTAGTGACTATCCGCAAACAATCTCAAATAAAGTGGTCCTCCTGACCATAGCGGAAAAACTTGTCATATTCACCTGACACTCACTTATATGTCTTTTTTTGCAAGTTGTACACTCTGGCATTGGGGTCCTAGTGTCGTGGGAATCTCTAGGCCTAGTGGGTGACCTAAAAGATCTCTATTTTGATGGTCCTTCTCTACTAAACCTTTTGCCACCCATCCATCTTGACTTATTTTTCTTGGCTGAAACCTAGGATGAACTAGCTGGTGCGTTGCACTTCTATTCTGGTATTGAACTCTGAGTGATTGCTTTTGCATTTCTCTCCACTTTTATTGTAGCTTCAACTAATTCCCCGTAGTGCGTTTGTGAAGCCAAAGATAGATAAATCCATAATCTAGGACTCAAGCCTGCAGTAAACCTTTTGCACTTATACTCTTCACTGTCAGCAATAAAAGGAACACTTTTGACAAGTTTCGAAAATCTCTTTTCATAATCAGTCACTAATGTCGAACCCTACTTTATACGAAAAAACTCCTCAACCTTACATCCTTATAACACTATGGGTGGAATCTGTCAGTGAACTGTCTCTGAAATTTTGCCCAAGATACGCATCCAGAAATCACCTCTCAATGGCCTCCCACCAATCCTTCGCCTTATCCTCAAGGAGGAAGGTGGGAAACACAACTCTCTGCTCATCTGTGCATCCCAAAACTCTGTCTAGCCATGTGAGTACACTCTCGGGATCTCCAATCCCGTCAAAATTCTTTGCACCCAGTTTATAGATACGCTCAATCGTACATCTTGAAGCTTTCACATTATCAGGTGGCTGTCGTATTGCTATGATGAGTATCTGAGCCATATGTTCCATATTAAACTTCATCGCATTTGGTTCCACCGGCCCTGACAATTGGGAATATGGTTGGTTCATAGAGGCACTTACTGAGTCTAAAATGTGGTCATCCTCCCATGTTGGAGGTGCCTCAGGTGTAGGAGTCATTGGAATGACTCTCTCGAGACATCTACGACCTCTTTTGTGCATCGTGCTGTGTATTTGACAAAAATGTAAATGTTTAAAACTTTCAGTTTATTAAATCATATGCATGTAAATCACAACATTTTATTGGTCACCTCACTTTTAAAACAACGTAAAAACATTAAATCAAAAATGAAGCAACTCGTTTTAAAAAATCGGGCTCTGATACCAACACTGATAGGCCTCTATCTTGAAATGACAAGGTGGCCTGCCTAGCACACCTCGATGACCCTCCAGTTGATATCTGATCCAACTAGAAATTTTCAGTAGAGCTAAACCTATTTCCCCTTTTTTATGGAAAAGCTTTAACTCAATATTCATAAATATAAGTAGTAAAGTTTTTTTTAGCCATTTTATTAAAAGTTTCAAAAGTATAATGACTGTATTTTGACCTTCCCAAAAATTTCAAAATCCTTGTAAAAGTTCAAAACGCTTCTATAATCACATTAAAATCCCCACTACAAATTTTGGACTTCAAGTCCCTTCACATGCAATCTCATTAATCTTAAAAAAGACTAAAATATATTCATGCATTTAACTTTAAAATATTCATATACATGCATTATTTACACAAAATACATTCCAAAACATATTCATGAATATGCAAATGTTCCCAAAAACATTCACATGGCAAAAATGCCCACACAGTAGCACATGATGAAGTTGAGTAGTATTGAGGTGGAGTCCCTGCTACTGAAGCCCCTGAGCGTGCACCTAGGAGGTTTTATTTTGAAAACAGAAAGTGAAGTGTAAGCTAAATGAGCTCAGTGAGTATTAGCATTCCTATGCAAATCATATTTAACAATTTAAACCTCCTTATAAGCAAATTCATTTCATTTCTTATGAGATAATTCCAATATAAAACATATATTCTTTTTGAAATCAAATCTCTTAAGTTACTTTTACAGTAACTAGTGGCGGCATTATTGTGATGAAATTTTTTACACAAAACATAGCCCACCACTAACTTCTTTGCCATGTGGTACCCTTAGGCATAAGGTCACAGAGCTAGTTCTGCATTGCTTACCCATGACTAGTTAACTACTAGTTACAATCTGGTTCTACATCACTTACCCGTACTAGGTTAACCATTTTACGCTAGTAGTTATAGAGCTGGTTCTGCATCGCTTACCTGTAATGGGTTAACCACTAGTTACGGAGTTGGTTCTACATTGCTTACCTGTACTAAGTTAACCCTTATAAACTAGTATAATAATATGTATAAAACCTAACAGTGTACTATAGGCTAAAAAAATCATCTTTCTTATTTATCAACCAATAATATAATTTTTATGTAAATTCAAATAATATGAAATACAAATTTCAAATTTCAATTCACATATTGCTAAAACATAAACTTATACTAGCAATGCATCATTCATATTAAAAATCATAATCATACAATATATAAAGTCACAAGTCATCAATTCTTTGGCAAAGAGTTTATTCATATAAAACAATTAAAGAACACTCACAACTTGTTAGTCTCCACAAATAGAAACTATTTGCATAAAATCAATTTAAAAATACTCCCTGTTTTGTAAACTTATCGCCAAGAACACTTATGCTTTCTGTGCCTCTCCTTTACCTACAAAGAAATACGTTTCTTTTAGGCATTTGTTTCCAAATTTGGAAATGGAATATTAAAACTATAATTAGTTTTAACCAAATTTGAGGCTAGTAATACATACGCTAATCGTATTTCTACTTACTTCCATAAGCTAAACTATTGATCTCTGTTTCCAAATATAACTTCAAAAATCACTTAAATACCATTTTTACCCATTCTAACTATTTCTTCAAAACACAATCTCACTAAATTTAAGTCACCATAACATAATTATGCATGATGAGTTAAGGTTATGGCCTATGTTTGGAATCTATTCCTCCACTTTTTCCTTAATTTTCACATAGTAAATATTCAAATTAGGTTTTGAAGTCTTATATACATTCCCCCTATATCTCTAGTTTCCATAGCATAAAAAATAAATAAATTTCAAATTCTAAATTATGAAACATGTATCAAATATTACAAGCTGCTTCAACACAGGGACAATATCAGGTTACCATAATCAATCTCAAATTTCAATATCATTCGCCTAGAATTAAGTCTAGGTATCTTCTAGAGATTTTTATTACTATGTCTTAGGTTTTAGATCCAATTGGAATCACCTAATTTGGAGGTCTGCCTACCAAGTTATGGTCAAAAAATAGGACTGGTTCAAGTGAACAGAAAACCAAAGACAAAATTTCACTGAACAAAACCCTTTCTCTTGTCATATTCAACCCTTAAATGCTTTCAAACTTATTTTCTACCCTTGGAAAGTAAAAAATCATTATTTATCTTACATAAATCTATCCCACTCAAAAACCATAAAACTACAAATTTAGGTTAGGAAAACTTACCAATTTATCTTCCAATCTCTTAGGCATTTGATGGGTACCTCCACTTGATCAAGATCTCTCCAATTTATGCTCCAAAACCATGAAAAATGGTAGTTGCACTCTTCTTCTTCCTCCTTGCCTAAATGTTCCCTCTTCTCTCTTCTTTTCTCCCTTTTATTTAGTCTCTCACATTTTTGTTGAAAGAATGAAGCAACTTGTTGTACTTTGGCCCTTTATACTCTATAGTGCATTACACATGTCACTCTCCAATTGGTCCTCTTTTAATGACTCATTGGTCCACTCACCTCCTGTAAAAAGACCAAATTACCCTTCATGACATGTAAAAAGACCAAATTGCCCTTTATTGAATTTAATTCATCAACTAACCGAATTAAAATTTGAAAATATTCAACAACCTTTTTACTATCAAATTGACCTTGAAATACTCTAATTAGTTTCAATATTAATTGATTGGATGCTTTTAACACAATTTGAATGGGTGTAGGATTATTAATACCTATTATTTTTTGAAAAGGGAATTTTAACCCTAAACTTTCAGAACTCCCGAAATTCATCCAATCAGACCTATTTTCGACCCTTTTCAGTATGATTGGACTCTAATACTTATTTTGGTTAATTTTCAATATTTTGGTGTTGGTTCCCCCAAAAATCACTATTCACTCAAATTTACTATTCATCCAAAAATTCTATTCATCGAATATAAAATTTTATATTCAATGAAAGGAAAGGTTCGAGGTTTTACAGTCAAGTCACAATGCCCTGATTCACCACAGCTCCGACGTGCAATTATAGTATTAACTTGTTCAAGAGCAGGAGTGGCCCTCTCAGTCACCATAAGCTCATCATACTAGCCTATTGTAAATGTCCTGTCAATCAGACTCCATTTTTTTATATCATTTGAAGACTTCCACAGGTATGTAATAGCAATCTAAGTCTATTCTTGGTCACCCAATTCACCCAATCTCAATTTAAAAAGTTTATTAGGAAGAGTGGCAAACTTCTAAACTTTAATGTATATCTTCGCATAACATATTCTCTGCATTGTTACTATTTATGTATCCATACAGATGGGGTTTCCTAAGGAAGTAGCTAAAAAGCTAAGTCCTAAATTGTCCAAAACTCCGTTAGTAAATTGTGAAAATTCGTCCTCAAAGATAACACTTCAATCATGCTTCTGTCAAGAGCCATACCTAGTTTCTACCTCTGGCCAAAGAGGGGTTGGTCCCCAATATGCCAAAGCCCTTGTTGCACAATTTCTATTAAGTTTGCCTCGACAGAGAATTTAAAGAGAGTGGAGCCTTCTTCCTTGAACATCACTTTGTCTAAGCCTTTCTTGCTCCATCTAGCCTTAGCCTAAGCTTCCATAACCAAGGAAGCTGGTCTCTTGGACCAAAAGAAGCCAACTAAAGCATTTGACCAAGCTTAAGCACCTACCTACAACAATTCAATAAGGGCAGTAACCACTCCATCCTTGACCACGTTGTAGTAGTGTTAGAGAAGCCGTTTATTATGTTAAATGTAAACCATATTTTTCCATGCACTAACTAGTTGATTTTGTAAGTGACTATCTTCAACATTTTGCTTACCATTTTCTACCAAGGCTACATTTCCCACTATAAATGTTTCATGGGAGAGAATAGGAAAATCTTCTTTAAAGAATAAGGACTCTCCTTGTTCTGTGTTGACTTGGAAGGGCAGAGAGCCTTCCTACGAGGCTGGTGCCTCAGCTTCTAATTCCTTCGTCTAAATCAAAAAGAAAAAGGAGATACATGCCGGAAATCATATTGTTAAAAATGGAAAGGAAAGAAAGGCAGTATAGGGAATGCAGAAGTGAGAGGTCAGAGACTACGACTAACTAATTAAAGTTTAATTAAAATTAAAATTTTATTTTAATTAAATTACTAAAAGGCCCAACTCCTATTATAAATAAGCTTAGACTCTAAGTGAGTTATCACTTTTTGCCTAACTTTTTGGTGTAATAATTGCATAGCTTTGTCAATATGTTATATATATACTATCAAAGGTCAAGTATTTGTGTAGCTACGGTGGTTGAGATGAGTCAATTTCATAAACGATTTGAGGAAAAAGATAAGAAAAATAATCAAGCTTCGAAATAAGGTGTGAATTATGATTCATGTTTTATTATGATTGATATGTTAATCCACTAAAAGTTCAGCAACTATTATTAATGGTTGCTAAAAGTAAGAAAATGGTCGTTAAAAGTTATAGCGATCAAAATCGGGTTGGTCACAGGTGGTCACTATAGGGTTGTTACTAAAAGTGCTCAGTGACGAGTTACTACGTTGGTCGTTAAAAATGCATCATTAACAACCATTTAAAATTGGTCACTAAAGGTAGCATTATTAGCCACCAAATTTATACTTGCTAATGTAAAATTTCATGGTTGCTGTAATGTTAGAATGGTTGCTATGGTTATGCATACTGCAACCAAATTATTTTTTTGCTAAAAAATAATCTTATAGCAACCAAGTCAATGGTTACTATAGCTATTCATATTGCGACTAAATTATTTTTGTTGGTAAAAAATAATCTTATAGCAACCAAGTCTTCATACTCCGACCAAATTATTTTTGTTGGTAAAAAATAATCTTATAGTAACCAAGTCATTGGTTGCAGTTATTTTTATCTGGTTGCAACAAATGGTGTATCAAATTTCTTTTAGTAACCATGTTGTGACGACATGATGC
>JANKOE010000206.1:25265165-25282724 GCA_026284465.1 Erythroxylum citrifolium | reverse complement strand
GTGAACTAGTCTGATTTGATTGTACTGTCTTGGGTGGCATCCACATATCCTCCCAGGGGGTATTTGGGTGTTACATCAAACGTCTTCATCCTACAAATGATGCCCTGTTGACCAAATTCGGTTGGGCCTTGTTTACCCAGCCCACAACCCTCTGGGTTCAAATAGTTTCAGCTAAGTACCGCTTAGGCCCGGTTCCTCAACATGCGAGTATTGCCCGACCAGGAGCTTCGGGGTTCTGGCGATGACTGGCTGCCACTTGGCAGTATGTTTGCCAAGGGCTGCGCTAGCAGCTGGGCAATGGGAGGCGCATCCATTTCTGGCTGGATAACTGGCTTCCAGACTGGGGGCCCCTCTTTTTGGCGGCGCACAATCCGATCCCGGACAGCCTTCTTTATGTCACAGTGGCAGATTTGGTAGATGCTATTGGTACCTGGCAGGGGTCGATGTTTCAACAGTTTTACCCTCCGAGATCTGTCTGGCGCTTGCGGAACACTGACCCCAAGTTGGGGGCACTGCAGTCGATACAAAGTGTTGGGGGCCTAATGGTCATGGCCGTTTTACAGTGGCCTCTACTTACGAGTTGATAGATGGGACCATTGCGACAGTTCATACTCGTCTTTGGCCCGCTATCTGGAAGTGGCCTGGGCCTCAGCGAATTCGTTCGTTGCTTTGGTTGTTGGCCCACCGCAGACTTCTGACAAACCAACAATGCGTAGCTCGCCAGTTCACGGTGGATGGCCGTTGCCACGTTTGTGGCCAAGATGAATATGTTTTGCATGTTCTCCGGGATTGCCCAAGCGTCACAACCTTCTGGGGTCGGTTTCCCTCCATTGGGAAGGACCCGGTCTTTTTCCATCAGGATGTGAGTGAGTGGGTGGCCCATAATCTCGGCCAGCACCGTTCCAACTTTCAGGTCGAGTGGCCTATGCTTTTTGGGGTTGCCTGCTGGTTCATTTGGCAATGGCGGAACCGCAGCATCTTTGAACAAGATTTTGAGTGGCCCATTGCCGGGAAGCAGGTGGTGCTGGACTACGTCACTTGGATCGAGCGGGCGCGCCTGGCGAAACACTGCGTACTGCATCATCCCGAACTCCCTACTGGTTCTCTGGTGGGCTGGTCCAAACCGCCTCAGGATTGGATCAAATTGAATACGGATGGAGCTGTTACTCCCGGCACCAGCATGGCCTCAGCAAGGGGATTACTTCGCGACTGGCACGGCCAGTGGTGTGGAGGATTCCTCCACAACATAGGGCGGGGATCGCCCATTTCTGCCGAGCTCTGGGTCGTCCATTCAGGCCTAGCTCAGGCTTGGGCGATGGGGCACCGACGAGTTTATCGTCGAAGTAGATTCTCTTGAGGTTATTAACACCCTTTCTTCTTCCTGGATGATTTTTACTGATGATTGTTTATTGGTGGCAGATATTCGTCGCCTTCTACAACGCAACTGGGACGTTTCTCTTCAGCATGTGTGCCGACCGGTTGGCTTCTCTCGCAGCGGCGTTCCCCCCGGGACTCCATTTCATGCCGGGCCCCCCGGCGATTATTCATAAGCAACTTCGCAAGGACCAGCATGGTGCCTTGTACCAAAGAGGCCTTCGCGAGTTTCGGCCTCGCTTAGTTGTGTAGTTCCAGTTTTTCTCCCGATGTAGCCAAAAAAAATGTCAAAGAATTTATGACACCAATTACGAACCTAAGCCTGTTTGTATGATCTAGAATTCTGTTTCGGTGCTTCTCTGAAGTGGCCTCTTCGTATAGAAGATGGGGATTTGAAGGATAAACCAAATTTCTTTTCCTTAGAGCTGCAACAAGGACCTGCAACACAGGCGTTAAAATGTTCCCTTCAGGTATCGTGTATCGATAATAGGGACGTCCCACGTAGAAGATTATTATAGTAATAGCCATGATATATAACAGCGAGAATAATGTAGCCAGCACCCCAGCTAACATTGTCTTGGACATAGACGACAACTGTTACGCCAAGTAAGAGACCACAACAAAGAGCAAAGTTCCACCAGTTGAAGTAGGACATCTTCTTTCTTCTTTCTTCGGGATTATTGTCGTCAAATTGGTCCGCTCCAAAGCTCTCAAGGCATGGTTTGTAACCTCCAGTACCAACAGAGACACAGTACAGAGCCAGGAAAAATATCACTTTGTGGATATTCCTTGGTTTCAGACAAGCCCCAGTGTTAGCGTCACATGGTTGAAGAATGGGAATGTACTGAGACATTGCCAAGAAGCGAGGCCCTAGTTAAAGTTTTGGCAACCAACAAATAAATTCAGAGCCTTAGTCCATTATGACTACTATTAGGAATTACAGCAGAGATACAAAAAGCATTTGTGATCATCGGCTAAGATAAAACTCTACCACAACGTATACGATGGAGGATAGAAGGACTGAAGGACCATAGTGAATCGTCCAGTATAGGAATCAGCGAGGAATCCTCCGATTAGAGGCATCATTGTTGTAACTCCAGTCCAGTAGTTCACACTCTCATAAGCTGTTTTGAGGTCTTGAGGTATCACCTTGGTAAGATATGTTATGAGATTGGGAGCCATCCCAAAGTAGCTAAGCCTCTCACTGAACTCAATTGCTGCACAAAACAGGGAAGCAGTAATAATAAAAAGATATAAATTATCAAACCCAATGACGGGTTGATGTGCGAGCCGCGTAACCAAAATACTTCTATGATACTGATACCCGCATTTCAGGGAAAGTGTCAGGTAAGTAGCTCACAATAAACTTTTAACAAATCGTAACTGCAAACTGACAACAAGAAATTAAAGGTATCCATCTGAAACTTTCTTTCCATTCAAAAGACAAGAAAGCAAGCCTCTCACCATTACATCAGCTTACTGTAAACTTCAGCCACCTCTTTTGATGCGTTAATTCCTAGTGAAGTTAATACATGTTAAACGTGGGAGTAGTTTATCAGGGAAAATTGCAGCTCTAGAAACAAATGAACATGGTTCATGATCTTCATTACATGCAGGCCGTTCTCGCCCTCTCAAGTTAAGCTTCGCACTGGATTCCCACCATTGTCACTACAAATACATGGCTGGCTAGAATTCTTCCTGTCTAAGTATGGAACTCATTTCTTTGAATATGTTCATCACTTGACGAAATTAACGACCAAAAATTCTTAAAGAGAAAGTAAATAACCAGAAAACTCATTTGGTTTCGCAGTTTTTCATAGTCGGGGTTTGCATGCAGAATATGGTCATATCTGACAAGCTCTTGTAGTGAAGAAGTTGGCTAGCTGTTTCAAACTCAGAAGGATAAGATTCTTAAGCGGTACCTCAACTTTTGGCGCGGATGCTTAAGAAGTAGTAAAGAGAAAAGAAGAGATGACTGTTAACGGAGGGTAAATAATCATAAACATGGTACATATTTTGATTTGTATTTGTATAGACGGACAGCACACTCACTGATGATTAAGAGGGAGGCTTTCCAAACCCCAGTAGAGCTTCGAAGAGGTCTCCTTCCTTTGTAATCCACTGAAGAATCCTGAACCCATTTCTCCCCATTTTTGTCTCCAGTTTGGCTTTCCATTATCTTCTAGTATTATTGTTCCAGCTTCACCACCAAGGATATAATTAATAATCTCGTGAACAGAGAGCCGAAACTGAGAGACAAGGAAGATAGCATAATGGGATCACTTGGCACCCATTTATAGTAGAATTATTCTTTGCGTTGGTATTTTTGAATCTAGGCCCATTTAAGTTAAAAAATTGACAGGCCTTTAATACCAATTGCCACAGAATTTATTGCAGAAAAACGATAATCTAAAACTTTACATTTGCAGCAACTCATTTATATAAGAATTACCTTTATAACCATAGTGTGAAAGAAATTCTTAATATATTACGTATCATTGTCTACTACTTTTTTTGGCATAATCATTAAAATTTTGAAAATGTTGTACATATATTGCTTATTAAATATGTAACACATTCTTTAGTGTTCAAAGACGTTGAATATGTAACACTTTCTTTAATATTTGAAGATAAACATAAAGATGATATTTTTAAAGATAAACATTATTTAAATCTTTTTTAATTAAATTTGGAATATGAATTAAGTTAATTAGATGAAGGATTAAGCGTGATATTTTTTAAGATCTAGAGTTTAGTGTTTTTACTAATGTGTTAATACATGAACATATTAAGTCTTAGAACATTAGTATTTAGTTAGTACTATTATAAGTGTGTGTGTTGATGTATGTGATCTTGTAAGTAGAGGGAGTGCTACTATAAGTATAGTGTTAACATGTTCAAAGTGTATGTTGATTAAAATCTTCCTCTTCTTGTAATTTCTTTGTTGAGAAAATACTTATTTCCCCCTTTTTCTCTTGATCTAATAAATTATTATCTAAGAGATCATAGAGCATGTTTTACAACCAAAGCTTGCTTTGAAAGACAAGGAAAAATAAAGAAATACAAGCAATAGATGTCATGCTCATAGATGCTAACCAAGGTTGTGGAAGAGGAGGATCAGATACTCTTTTTTTAATCTCAAAATAGAGATGAAAATTATCAATCTCCCTTAAGATAAAGACTTGATAGAGAAGGAGTAAGGTCGTTTTTCTTGGGAATGCAAAAGTGATGTCAATGATGACATAAAAGTTATTTTTTTTCACGAGGAAAAAATATATAATATTAATGAGGTGCAACCCACTCCTTTTATAACTTACAAGGACTTGAAGTAAGAGGAGAACCTATTATTGTACTTTGACGCTAGAGCTAGTAATCACATATGTTACAACAAAAACTTGTTTACAAAACTTGATTATAAAGTTGATGGCAGTATTATCTTTTTAGGGATTCATCCAAATTTTCTAAAAGGGTGAAAGGTAAATTTTTTATGCGTTTAGAAGATAAAATTAACCAATTTATTTCTAACGATTGTTGTGCTCCATATATGTAGAATAATATTTTCAAGTATAGGGTCAATTATTAAAGAAAGTTTATACTTTCTATATAAAAGTTCACAATTTATTCTTAAAGAATAAGGTAGACAATCTGATTGTTAGATTACCTATGACAAAGAATTAGTTGTTTATGTTGTTGATACAATTAATGTTGCTAAATATTTGATGTTGTGTTATAGAGGTCAAAGATGACTATGATATTTGAAATTTGGGCATACCGATTTTGGTAAACTCAAAATAATAGCAAACAATAAGATGACAGATGATTTGCATTAAATAATCATCTGTGTGAAGGATATCTTCATAGAATGAAAATTTGAAAGAACTTTCTGAAGGAATCTCAATCAAGAGCTTCAAGGCCCTAGAGTTATTTTTTATTAACTTATGTGGGTCTATTATTCCATGTTTTTTTAGTACAAACAAGTATTTTATATTGTTTATTAATGATCTAAGAAGAAAAACATAGGTGTACTTGCTAAATGTTTTCAAATTTGTTAGAATTTTAAAGCTCTTGTCAAAATAGAAAACAATATTAAAATCCAAGCCTTGAGATCAAATGGGAGAGGAAAATTCGTTTTAAAGGAATTTCAATAATTATATGATGTATTTGAGATTCATTAATTTCTAACCACTATAGAATAATCATAATAGGATAATGTGGATGAGACAAAGAATCGAATGATTGTCAACATGGAAAGGAATATTATAAAAATTAACAAGATGTTGAAAGAAGTTTTTACTCAAGTTATCAATTGTGTTATCTGCTTGTTGAATTAATGTACGACAAAATTTATAACTAATAAGACTCCCCTTGAAACATAGAGTGAAAAAAAAGTCAATATATCCCACTTGAGGTATTCAGAAGTATTGTGTGTCCATGTTCTTAATGAGAAGCATTCCAAACTTGATAATAAGAGTAAGAAATATGTATTTGTTGGCTATAATTCCAAAATCAAAAGTTAGAAACTTTACAATTTAATGATATAAATTAAGATGTTCATTAGTAGAGATGTGGACTTTGATAAGGAAGCCATATAGGATTAGTAAGTTCAAAGAGAAAGTTACAATCTGCTTCGTTTCTTAGAGAAGGAAGATGATATTGAAGCAGGAACGATAAGTCACCACTTCACCAGTATCACCATCACATGGTGAAATTGGAGATTCTAAAGGAAGTTTAAGTGAAAGGCCTTAACACACTATAAGGCTTAATGATCTTTATTGAAAAAATGAGAGCTAATGATCTTACAATATTTTATCTTTTTCTTAATATATTACGTATCATTGTCTACTACTTTTTTGGCATAATCATTAAAATTTTGAAATTGTTGTACATATATTGCTTATTGAATATGTAACACTTTCTTTAATGCTCAAAGACATTGAAAATGTAACATTTTCTTTAATATTCAAAGGTAAACATAAAGATAATATTTTTAAAGTAAGAGTACTGCTATAAGTATAGTGTTAACATGTTCAAAGTGTATGTTGATTAAAATCTTTATCTTCTTGTAATTTCTTTATGAGAAAATACTTGTTTCCTCCTCTTTCTCTTGATCTAATAAATTATTATAAAAGAGATCACAGAGCATGTTTTACAACCAAAGCTTGCTTTGAAAGACAAGGAAAAATAAAGAAATACAAGCAATGTATGTTAAGCTCATAAATGCTAGCCGAGGTTATGGAAGAGGAGGAAAAGGTACTCTTTTTTTAAAATCTCAAAATAGAGATGAAAATTATCAATCTTCCTTAAGATAAAGACTTGATAGAGAAGGAGTAAGATCGTTATTCTAAGGAATGCAAAAGTGATGCCAATGATGACGTAAAAGTTATTCTTTTTCATGAAGAAAAATTATATAATATTAATGAGGTGCAATCCACTCTTTTGATAACTTACAAGGACTTGTAGTAAAAGGAGAACCTGTTATTGTACTTTGATGCTAGAGCTAGTAATCACATATGTAACATCAAAGACTTGTTTACCAAACTTGATGATAAAGTTGGTGGCAGTATTATCTTTTTAGGAATTCATCCAAATTTTCTAAAAGGGTGAAAGGTAAATTTTTGATGCATTTAGAAAATAAAATTAACCAATTTATTTCAAACGATTATTGTGCTCCATATATGAATAATAATATTTTCAAGTATAGGGTCGATTATTAAAGAAAGTTTACTTTCTATATAAAAGTTCACAATTTATTCTTAAAGAATAAGGTAGAGAATCTGATTGTTGGATTACCTATGACAAAGAATTAGTTGTTTCTATTATTGATACAAATAATGTTGCTAATTGATGTTGTGTTATAGAGATCATAAATGACTATGATATTTGAGATTTGGGCATACAGATTTTGGTAAACTCAAAATAATAGCAAACAATAAGATAACAAATGATTTGCCTTAAATAATCATCTGTGTGAAGGATATATTCTTAGAAAGAAAATTTGAAAGAACTTTCTAAAGGAATCTTAATCAAGAGCTTCAAGGTCCTAGAGTTATTTTTTATTAACTTGTGTGGGTCTATTACTCCATGTTTCTTAGTACAAACAAATATTTTATATTGTTTATTAATGATCTAAGAAGAAAAACATAGGTGTACTTTCTAAATGTTTTCAAATTTTTTAGAATTTTAAAGCTTTTGTCAAAATAGACAATAATATTAAAATCCAAGCCTTGAGATCGAACGGGAGAGGCGAATTCATTTTTAAGGAATTTCAATAATTATATGATGTATTTGAGATTCATTAATTTCTAACCACTATAGAATAATCATAATAGGATAATGTGGATGAGAGAAAGAATCGAATGATTGTCAACATGGCAAGGAATATTATAAAAATTAACACAATGTTGAAAGAAGTTTTTACTCAAGTTATCAATTGTGCTATCTGTGTGTTGAATTAATGTATGACAAAAGTTATAACTAATAAGACTCCCCTTGAAACATAGAGTGAAAAAAAGTCAATATAACCCAGTTGAGGTATTCAGAAGTATTGTGTGTCCATGTTCTTAATGAGAAGCATTCCAAACTTGATAATAAAAGTAAGAAATATGTATTTGTTGGCTATAATTCCAAAATCAAAAGGTAGAAACTTTACAATTTAATGATGTAAAGATGTTCATTAGTAGAGATGTGGACTTTGATAAGGAAGCCATATATGATTAGTAAGTTCAAAGAGAAAGTTACGATTTTCTTCGTTTCTTGGAGAAGGAAGATGATATTGAAGCAGGACGACAAGTCACCACTCCCCCAGTATCACCATCACATAGTGAAATTGGAGATTCTAAAGGAATTTTAGGTGAAAGGCCTTAACATACTATGAGGCTTAATGATCTTTATTGAAAATGAGCGCTAATGATCTTACATTATTTTGTCTTTTTGTAGATGCTGAGCCAATTGAATTTAATAAAGTTGTTGAGAATGAAGAAATAGAGAAAAGATAATAATAAAGAATTATAAGCAATTAAAAAGAATAACATTTGAGAATTAATAACTCTTCATAATGGACATGTTGCAATCAATACCAAAATGGTTATATAAAACAAAGAAAAATTCAAAATGTGAGTTAGAAAGATACAAAGTGAAGCTTATTAAGAAGGTATATAAGAATGAGGGATTGGTTATAAAAAAACTTTTGCTACAGTACTTCATATTGAGACATATATGGCTAGTTATTTCTTTAACAGCTTATAAAGATAAAAGATTTTTTTTAATGGATGTCAAGTGAGCATTTCTTCATAGCTATCTTAAAGAGGAGGTTTTTGTGTAGCAACCTCCATGCAATATAGTGAAAGAACATAAAGTTAATGTATTGAAATTAAACAAAGCTCTTTACTATCATCAAGATCTTAGAATTATATAATAGATAATTGCTTTCAATAAAATAGCTTTATCAAGTGCCTAAATATTCTCTCTATATAAAGGTGAATGACAATAGAATTTTGATTGTTAGTTTTTACCTGGATGATCTAATTTTTATACAGGCAATAATTTAAATATGTTTCCAAAATTTAGGAATGAGCTATGAATTTGAGATGACAGATTTAGGATCCGTATCCTTATCTTAGATAGAAGTGAATCAAATGGAGGAAACTATTTTCATTTTTTCAAAAAGTATGTAAAATAACTTGGAAAAAAATTTCACATGAGAGTGGTTATGACTTGGTCAACACTCTTAGAGATGGCAATGGGTTGGGCCTAGGCCTGCCCCATATAGCAGGCCCGAGCTTGAACCTGACTTTGGTTGAGCCCAAATTATTTTTCATTTAAATGTCAAAACGATGCCGTTTTAATAATACATATTGAGGTCAAAGTTTTTAAAAAATGGAGCCCAAGGCCCGGTCAGCTTGGGCTAAGCCAATTGACCTTGGACCAGACTAGGCTAGGCATGAGCCCTATTGCCACCTCTAGACACCTCAATAAAATGTGACACGAAATTATCTAAATATGATAAAGGCCAAATAGTGGTTTCAACATTGTGCCAAAGCTTGGTTGAAAGTTTTAGATATTTAATTTGTATAAAGTATGATATATTATTTGGAGATGGATTAGTCAGTTGCTATATAGAGGCTTCAATATTAACCCATCTGAAAGATGCAAAACCAATTTTGTGATACATGAAAAGTAGTCTTAATTATGTGTTATATTATTCTGTTTTTAATAATTTTAGACTTAGAGAATTTAGAGATGCAATTGAGCTAGAGAGATTGATTATCAAAGGAGTACCATCAATCTTATAGTTTACTTAGATAATAAAACTTTTACTTGGTGCTCAAAGAAGTAATTAATTGTTACTCTGTCAATTTGTAAAGTAAAATATGTAGTCATCAGTTCTTGTACAAATTATCAATTTAAATAAGGAACTTGATGAAAAACTTCATTTTGAATAAAAGGGAGCTTATTGAATTTTATTTTATTAATAAATTAGCCATTGCTTTAGTTCTCTTTCATGAATACAACAAGTATATAAATTTCAGATTCCATTTTGTTTATAAGCATAGGTCAACAAGAACTAAAATTACTAGTATCTACCGTCTTTTTTATTGTCTAGTATATCAAATTATGGTGCTTATGATTAATCAAATTGAAAATTAAAATATAAAACTATAATAAATTAACACAATTGACTAACTATAACAAAGATTAAACTAAGAAACAATTAATGAAGATAGTGATACCTGAAATTTGAATCTCCAGGGACTTTCATGAAATCAGGATTTCACTAATATATTTAATTTATAGTTCATTGGACTATAGAAATATCTTAACTATACTAATATTTTTTTAAAGGATATTAACATTTAACTTGAAACCCCTAGAATTGCATTGGTCAATTTATTAAATTACCTATTAGGTTTGACCACAATCCAAAACATTTATGTCTATTTATCTCCAGGTTTGCTTGCAACTCCTTTTAATGATGTTAGATCTATCCATCAAAGGGATTTCTCCATTTTAATTACATAAAATTACATATGAATCAACATACTAGCAATATTAATTCAAGAATAATTAAAACACATAATTCAATCGCAATAAAACTAAAAAATGAATTAAATTAAAATAAAATCACTACAAAGTCTATCATATGGTTCATGAAATTTAAGTACCAATAAAGGTTTAGTTTCTAATCATAGAAATCATTCAAAAACACATAATTGAATCGCAATAAAATTAAAGAATGAATTAAATTAAAATAAAATCACTACAAAGTCTATCATATAGTTCATCAAATTTAAGTACCAATAAAGGTTTAGTTTCTATAATCATAGAAATCATGATATAAAAAAAAACTAAAGGAAAACTAGAAAATCAAAAGAAACATGATAAAATTCCTTTTAATCATTATGAAATCCACTTTAGATCGAAGAAAATCCACTGTGTTTTCTTGCTTGTTCTTCATTATTTATGTCGTTCTAGGCTATTAACTTGTGTTTTTGAGCCTTTTCTTTTTCTTTTCCTTTTAATTTTGCCTTTTATAATTTGAAAATTAAGATTTTGGATGGTACACGATCACCAACACAAGCATATGTGGCCAATTTGATAAAAAAATTACGAAACCCTTGAATTTGGAAAGAACATAGGCTCAAAATGTGCATATAGAAATGGGACACGAGTGTGTTCAATAACCATATAACTCTCTATAACTATGTAGCCATCAATGTTGGCGTGTCCAATGACACTGTTGATTTTCAACTTCTTCGTAAGTTGGTTAAAACTACAAATAGCCCCAAACTTTTCCTAATTCATTTCTTTTGCTCCATAGGACTAATCACCACTTATCAAGAAGTATTGAGTATTGTATGCATTTGTAGTGGAGAGTTTAATATTCGCCATAATTTCTACAAGACTAGATATTAACATACAGTGAGAGAAATTAGTTGTTATATGAAAAATCCTAGTAAAGGGTATTGGAATATTCTAATGAGGATCATAATATATATCAAAAGGACATCTAATGTTGCATTACAATATAAAATTTCATATTTTCTTATTAAAGAATATGTTGATTTTGATTATACAAATGTTCTTAATATAAGCAAATTTACTATAAGTTATGTGTTTAGCTTGTTGGCAAGGTTGTAAGTTGAGTTTCAAAACTATAGTCAATTGTAACTACATCAATAATTAAAAATAGAATATATATAAAGAAATGGTATGATTGAAACTGATGTTAAAAGTACTCAAGCATAAACAATAAAAGGTTTTATTATTTCGTAACATTTAAAGTGCTCCGCATCTAGCAAAAAATCCAACATTTCATTCAAAAGTCAAATGTATATAAGTTCAATTTTACTTTATTTGTGAGAATGTAATTATGGATATGCAAAAAGTTCATAGCAAAGACAATATAACATATTTTATAATAAAAATTGTTAATAAATACAAGTTTGTCTGATGTCAATTCTTATGCGACCTGACGGAAATATAAATAGTATGATAATAATACGGTAGTATTAAAATTGAATGGTTCTTAGCCAAATCTTCAAGTGAGAATTGTCAAAAGAATCTAGATATTATTCACAATATTTAGATATTATTCACATTAGAAGAATCTAAATATTATTCATAAACTATCTAATAAAAATAAATAATTTATAGAGAGTATTTGTATTATAACTCTTCTATTCACTGAAAATAATATTTCTTATTTCTTTTAATTTTAATCTTAATTGAACTACGGCCTTACTTAATCCACCTATTCATTCTAACATAATACGTGCAAGTGGCGAAAGGGGAGTATCTCTTTGACTTGCCAATGTGTTATAGTTAGTCCGATTAATACTCGTTTTTCATTGGTCTCTACAAAGTAATAATGTTAAGTAACAGTGGAATCGTTTCTTCTTATCATAAGAAGTAACGGTATCTGCAATCGTATACAACGTTAACCAGACTGTAGCAAACCCACCAAGCTTGAGTCTCAGTAGCTTGGTGGAGTTCTTCCTTATCTACAAATGCATAAAGCTAAGTTTCACTTGCATTTGATGCTTTAAATTGATCATTACAGACAAAGCTCCTTTTGTTGCTTCCTCCTATCTTCATAGTGAAAGGTATGATTGAGGAAGAAAAAAATGAGATGTGGTCATGCAGAACCATTAAAACTTTTTTCCAATTTTGAGCCACGGTATTTATGAAGAAAGTTTATTCCACCTTTTTGCAAAAAAGAATTTCCAACATATGATCGCATCTATTCGGATTGCGAAGTAGAGATTGCATACATGATGCGTGCATGGAGATTTCGTGTTTGACTAGGTTCACCTAGGAAAGAGATGAACAAACTCCGAACTTATTATGATAGCTAAGATTTAGGATTCTTTGATGTGGATGTTTGTGGTCTATTGTTGTAATAACAATATGCTGTCTAGATTAGGCACAAAGCGATAACGCGGAACATATTCAAGTTCCCGTCAATTTGAAAAATCTTTGATTCGGATAACATGGATGCTGTCTGTTTACGTTTCACCTTTAAAACATTTTTTAGATGTATTCTTGAGTTGCTTTCGTATTTGCATTCTACAAGAATCTCTCCTATGAACTCTAAGAGCTTGCCGTTCTTGAAATTTTTATGCTCAGAGAGTAGCTTCTGAGTAACGGTGTCTCCTCTGCTACTATGTAGCTTTTGACACGAAGCTTGAAGATGAAAATGATGTCGATAAATTGGATCTATCAGAACTCACAGTCTCAATGAACTAGAGATAGTGTTAACTTGATCCAATACTATTTTTCGAAGCAGAACCTGATACTAGGTTGCCATTCAACGTAATTTAATCAGAGAAAAGGAGGCTTAAAATCATTGAGAAACTATGCTTACAGTTTTATCAGGCATTGCCTCAAGAATGCAGTTACAACAAAGTCGTGGAACATCTAAACCAATAGTAGCAACACCAGTATGAAAATTAGATGGAAGTTGCATTGACATGAAGAAGAACAATTTAGGATCTCTAACTAAAACATTCCAAATCTGAGTTGCCCTTGTTACCATGCACTGACCTTCAAACACAAAAAAAGTGATTTATATCTAGTTCCTGGTAATGGAACTGGTGAATTGATAACCCTTTATAAAATATGACTATTTATGAAGTATCATAGGAGATGTTGTCTTCAATTACCCTGATAACCGTTCGAAGGCATCTAATCCACTGAAGTTAGAAACAGGATAAAAATTGTATATTTTTCTCAGCGCTTCCGCATAATTATTCGGACCAAGTGAAATTCCTTACTTGATAGTATTCCAGAAATTAAAGAATCAAATAAAGATTTTTTGCAGGAATTCAAAGAATTCAAAATCATAAGTTTTAAAAGACAAAATTGAATACTAAACTTGTAAAGTTACTTTCAGTATATCCCGCCTAAACTAGGAGACATCAATTGTCAACCAATTTTGAGATCCATCGTGTTCACTGTGTATTGCCTCTTTTTTCTATTTCTGATATCAAAATCCTCCTTACCCTCCGGCCTGAAGAGAGTATAAGCCAAAGGTCTAAAAGAGCCTGTCTGTCACCAATGAACAAGCATTTTACCTGGCTTGATAGCTTAATTATCCAGCTATCATGAAAAAATGTTCTTAATTAGAACAGCAGACTCTCCTGTTCGTATTTTCAGACATGTTTGCAACATTTATTGTAGTGCCCTGAGGAAGTCCAGTTGAGTTACCTGCCTCCTGTGCAGCCAGAGCCTTCTTACTGATAATTTGATAGATATCCAGTAAAATTGTCTGAAATGCCTTCTCTACATTATATGCCTCGAGTGCTGAAGTCTCGAGGAACGAAAGGTGCTCTTTTTCAGCCAATGCTTGTGCATCTTCTGCAGAGACTGCTCTAAGATGGTTCAGATCAGACTTGTTACCAGCCATCATGATTACGATGTTGGAATCTGCATGGTCCCTAAGTTCTCGGAGCCACCTCTGCACATTGTCAAATGTCTGCCTCTTTGTTATATCATAAACCAAAAGTGCACCAACTGCACCTCTGTAGTAGGCGCTGGTAATTGCTCTGTACCTTTCTTGACCTGCTGTGTCCCATATCTGTGCTTTAACTGTTTTCCCTTCTACCTGCAAGAAATTTGTATAGCTTAACCAACAAGAAGTAAATTGAATAAGAGATGGATGCCATTTACAAACCACTTCAGGTCAGAGATTACAATCAAGATTAGTCATTGTTCTTCATAACTAATTGCCATAAAATCTTAAAGGCTATAAGCATTTGAATCTTGTCTCTCAGACTTCAGATGATATCAATAGTGATAGCCAAAATCATATAAAAGAATCAGTTATATGATTTGGAAAGAGAGGAATTATCGAACTTATCAAAACGTTGCTATAGACAAGTATCAGTTAGCTAACAAGATCCTAAACTGCATCCGTTCGATTCTACTAGCCAGAGGGGTTGAAGCTCAAATTTCCCCGTCTATGCAAACCAGTTGTTTCCACAGATAGTAATTAACACTCCTCTTGTAAATCTAAGCAAGTCCGCTATTTTAGATTCTGTATAGTTAACGCTTAGATAGGAGAACCTTTGTAACTTGATGATTGAAGTACCCTTGTAATTATGCAATAGCTTGGCTATTGATAATCTAATCTATTATTTATTTTTTTAAAAAAATTCATATAAAAGAATCTGCTAATGGTTAATACCAACATTGTTAGGAAAAAAAAAAGAAAGAAAAACAAAAGCAGAGAATACAGGTGTTTTACGTGGTTCGACAAGTGGGCTTCTGTACACAGATGCGGATTCTTAATCCATGTCGTTTTGGTATACTTTCCTTTTCCATGATCTTCTCATTATAATGGGTGTGATTCAATTCAATAATTCATGCCCATACTTCAATTTCCCGAATAATCATGCTGCATAGGAAGGATGGAACCAACCTGGAGAGTCCTTGTAGCAAACTCAACGCCAATGGTAGATTTGGACTCGAGGCAAAACTCGTTACGCGTAAACCTGGAAAGAATGTTGGATTTGCCCACACCAGAGTCACCGATCAATACGATCTTGAATAGATAATCATACTCATGATCCACCTTGTATGCCATTCCTTATTCTTCTTCTTCTATCTTTCAGAATCCTGAAAACTATTTTTTGGGCCAAAATCACATTTCACATTGTGACAAACATAGGATTAGACTCACCTTTTCAGTTTTATTTCCAAATTAAAAAGAAGAAAAAGGGAAACTTACCATAAAAGAAGAAAATTGTGTTCGTAAATTGAAGTTTCAGATGTTGAAAAGCTTCGATGTGCAGGAAGAGGGAGAGAGAACAGAGGGTGTTTTTGTTTCCCCGAAACGAACGAGACCAAACAGAATAACGGACCAAACGGCATTTAAAACTCCTTTTCTTTTGGGTTTGAAGGAGCGCAACTTAGGGCGTGTTTTTACTTATATATCTATATTCTTCCGCTTTCATTTTTCCCTTTTCAACGATTAAAGACTGAATTGTTTTTTCTCGGACATAAATGCATCTGCGTATCGACACGTACACGGAGGTTTTACATCTCTTTACGCTATTTATTTGAAACTCAAGTACGAATTTATGATAACTCGTCAATATCTTCTAAGAACGGTTTTAGGACCCTCCTATATATCTTCAAGACATTGATTTAATGATATACCCCCAAACTAAAGTAATATTTGATGTTTTATTTCTAAAAGGCCCTATAATTGAATTGTATTGAGGTATGTTATTCGTTATTAGTTATTTTTTTAATCTTTTGAAAAAAATTAACTGATTTTTTTTTGTTATGGTAGCTCACGAATAATTCACCTCTATTAGGAGAGGGGAAATTGTAAAAAATATTTCTTTATTTTATCGTACAAAAGGGGATAACATTAGTAGGAGACAATAACACAACTCTTCAAAAGATTAGTTAAGAACTCTTCAACTTGTACTAGCAAAATAATATGAGAACATAAACTTAACGATGAAACAAACACTAAGATTTACGTAGAAAACTCTCTAGTATAAAGGAAAAACTTACAAGGCAAACCGACAAATAAATTAACCAAACTCAATAAGAATTTACAACAAATAGTTAATCTCTTACTCTACGACAAGTTGTCTCACAAAGTTACAGGATTGAAACCAAAGTTGATATCACAATTAAGAAACACTAAAACCAATCCCAAAAATATTCAAAAAAGAAATAGAATATAACACAAAATCAATCCCAAAAATAATAAAAAAGAATTAGATTATAATATTATTTGTCCTCTCTTTGTTTTTCCTCACTTTTGGACGTTATAGTTGTACTCTCTACAAAAACCTATGTATTTTTCTCTTTTATATCACAATATAGTTTTTTATGCATTATACACGGTCAGTTACACGGCTGTGAAAGTGAGTGTATCTTTAGTACTGCCTCACTCGCAGTTGTACATAGTTATAGAGAGTTACACGACCTTGTATCTTTGCACGGACTTGTATACGATTGTGTATGTCTACACTCTTCACTTGTTTCCAGAGACTTACATGGTAAATCCACACAGCCGTGTAAGTGCTACACGACTGTGTATCTCCTCAAAAGAGCTTCATCCATCTTCTTTTCACTTATTTGTCATTCCCACAAACTATAAAGGTGTCTACGATCACTAAAAGTCTCAAAAATAAGGTTAGACATTCAACAATCTCCTCCTCCAGCCCAAATATGAAGAGGACGTATTATTCGCCATCATCTACTTGAGATACATCCCAACAAGCTTCCTATAAAGCTCATTCTTATTCATAGGAACCATTTTAGATAACATATTAGCTCTATTCAAATCCGTATAAATCTTTTTCAACTAATGATATTTGACTTCTATATGCTTTGTATGAGAATGACACATAGTCTTGTTGCTCAAGTTAATAGCACTTTGACTATCACTGTAACATCCTATTACTTGTGGGAGGGTTAAAATGGTAAATGTGAGTGATTAATGAGAGTTAGAAATACACTTCCATGTTCATGCATAATATACCATACACTTATACATATATGTATATACATAGGGAACAAGAAATCAAAAAATATTTAGAGATAATTGGTTTGTAAAGATGGGAGTTAATGAGTTTAGTTCATAAGGAACTTGGTTAGAGCTTAGACCATAGGAAAGTGACAAGTGTCACTTAGGCTTTTGTACTTTTGCTAGAAGTAGGTTAC
>JANKOE010000206.1:25130048-25148643 GCA_026284465.1 Erythroxylum citrifolium | reverse complement strand
TCAAATTCTGCCTAAATCAAGCCAGAAAAATTCACAAAGATTTCAGCTCAAAAAGTCAACTCTACTACTATTCATCCTAAAAAGTCATACTTTCTTAATTCTCCAAATTCTCACACTTTCACTATTTATTTCTTACTTTTCAACCCCATTTAAAGCAATTTATTCACCATCAATTTTATTTAAACTTAAAATGCCATTTTAGGCCATAATTAATCATAAACATCAATAACAAAAGCATATTTCACCTATCTTAGTCTCATATAACAATTCATATTCTTAAATTTTTCTCTTTCTTTGCACAAGAAAATTTCACCTCAAATTTCTCATTTAATGTCAATTTTACACTTCAAAATTTTAAGAAAAGTTCGGGGTCCAACACAGAGCCTCAGGCTTAACGTTTAATGAGCCCTGTATCCCTTAAGCTGATAAGGGACAATTATTAATGAGCCCTATATGGGACAATTTAGGCACTCGGTCACAACAAAATAACAAATAAAAAGTGGGTCTCATATGCACTGCATGCGCATAATATGAGTGATTAAATTATAGTGAATGTGAAGCGTGCAATGTGTAATGATGTGAATTATGTGCTTTGTGATTGGGTGAGCCATCGATGATGGTCACTCATTGAGTTCGCAAAACTCATCCAAAATTTGCAATTATTTTTCAGGCTCAGAAGAATATCCCGTTAGGCAAACGAGAGTATAATTACTACATGCAAGGAAAAGATTGAGGTCGGGATCAGTTCACGTCTGCATTGTATCTTTGTATTTTTGTACTAAATTGTATTTTCCCTAAATTATTGTATTTTGTGTATTTGAGTATATTCGTTGTGTATAACTTTCCGATTGGAAAAGGTTTTGCAAAAGAAATTGATCAAAGTGTAATATGTTTTGTTTCTGGAATGGGCTAATAGAAATTCTGATATTTGAAAAATGTTGGCAATTATTGTAAGTGAAAATGTTTCTGAATAAAAGTGGGCCCAAATTTTCAATTATTGATTTTCACGTACGTTTGAAAAAAATATACGGAGCTTTTGACTAACTAAGTGATCTAGCACGCTACCCTCGCGGGACACGGACTTGAATATCACCCATCGATGTTGGGTCCCGGTCTTGCGGGAGTGGGGTGTTACATTAAGATATGATTAAATTCTCTAAGAATGCACCAACCTCCTACTACAACTCTTTGCCATTTGGTTGATAATAAGTTGTTCTCTTATATTTGAAAATGTGAGCTCAATAAGAGAAATTAAACATCTAGATTTCCCTGCAAATCTTCTATTATTTCTCCTTTTCCATATCTCTTGAAGACATGTTGCAGTTTCCACCATATAAACTTCCTTATCTTACTTAGAACTAGGCATATGAAGTATCTCTTGTAAGATATCAATTAAGCTACTTTGGCTATAATTAAGTGTGCATAGAGATGAAATTCTCTATCACACAACTTTAGAGAATCTGCAATTGAAAAACATATGATCTCTATCCTTTTGCCCCAAGTCACATAGTACACAATGTTTAGAGAAGGATAAAAACTTCAGTCCATCCATAGTGTTGAGTTTAGATAGTAAGGCTAATCAAAGCAAGAAGCTAGCATTTGGCTTAAGAACCTTGCTTCAAACCAACTTGCACCATCCTATTCTTGTGCCAGTCCCATACATTGGTTCTTTTGCTCTACTATTAGTTATTTCTGAGACAGATAATCCATTCCATAGATAAGTATCTTCATCTCCATTGTACCTGTATTATGGGATTTGCAGAATTCTCATCTCATCTGAAGATAGAGACTAATTACCATTTTTAATTAATTTCTGCACCCTAGCTTTCTTTGAGAACCTAACTAGGGAGTCCCTTGCCATCTGGTTATGGATTAGAGACCCCTGACTAATCTAGTTGTCAATTTGAAGGAAGAGGTGCAATAATATGTTACATATAGAATAGGGGCAAGGGATAGGGTTTAGATTTAAGAACCAAGAGTAACTATCTTTAGTATTAATTTCCCACAAACTACCACCCTTTAATATATAAATATGTACCTATTTGATCCATAAAGATCTTTTTTGCTTAAAATTCTCCAAATTCTTCTCAGCATTAGACATTCATTGCTCCTGCTAATTATCTCCAACCCTAACCCTCTAACTTCTTTTGGTTGACATATGTGGTTCCAGCTCACTTTAACTGTTCTTTTCTCTCCTTTTCCTTTACCCCATGGGAACTGCTACATTAGTTTTTCCATAATTTTAACCAGCCCTTTTGATAAGAACATATAAGAGCAACAATAGGTTTATATTGACGTAATAGCAGACTTCAGGAGTTAAAGCTTACCTTTATAAGAAATAATTCTATTTGTCTAAGACCCCAATCTTTTTTGTATCTTTTCAATCAAAGTTAGACATTCCCTATATCTTAGTCTTCTAAAAAAGAAAGGAATTCCCATGTACAAGAGAGGAGGATCTTGTTTTTTCATTCCAATAACTTTTGACAAAATATTTGAAAGATGTGTTGTACTTTTTAACAATATGAAAAAGATTTTCTAAAAATTAATGCTCAACCTAGATAACTCCTTAAAACTTGGTAGGTACTCATTAACAAAGAAATTTAATGAGTGTTAGCCTTAATTAGGAGGATAAGAGCATCTGCAAAAGATAAGCTTGTTAGATAAAGCAACTTATACTTGGAGTGATACTTGAACCTAAGGGTATCAAAGATTTTGTGTTTCAGCAATATAGTGAGAACTTCCATGCAAAATAGAATTAAGTAAGGGGAAAGAGAATCCCCTTGCCTAAGTCCTCTGTAGTCTTTGAACATCTTTGTTGGACGTCCATTAATTAGTATCCCAAAACAAGCAGTGATAATGCATTATTAGATCCATTTGATAAACATATAGTGAAAAATCACGACCTCCATAGTCTATAACATGAATCTCTAGCTGACACTATCGAAGGCCTTTTTAAGATCCACATTAAGAGCAAAGTTCTGTGAAGTATTACCTTAAGTATACCCTTTCAAGAGCTTGTGTAATATTATAATGTCATCTCTAATGTGCCTATTGCTCATGAATGCCCAGGTTGTAGGGTCAGAAATATTAGGAATTAAGCATAAAAAAGTCTTATTAATGTCTTTAAGAAGCACTCCCTTTTTCAAAAACTCATGCACAACTTCTTTAATGAATTTCCCTATTTTTCCTATATTTTTTATAAAAATTTCCATCCAATCCATATAGACCAAGAGCCTTTGATCCATTTATTTTAAAGACTACTTCCTCTATTTTAAGATAAGTGATAGGTTTGATTAGAGTGCTAGCTTCATCTTCAGGGATCTTGGAGAGACAAATTGCTCAAGATCCTCTCTATAATCTCTAGCACTCCCTTTTACTCCTAGGAGATTTGAAAAAAATTTATTGCTTCCTTAGCAATCTTAGCATGCCCATATCTTATTTCACCATATTCATTTTTTATGGAAGTGATTTTATAGGTGGCATTGTAGTGAATAGAAACTTTGTGCATCTATTCCCATCCTTGATCCAATTAATCCTGGCTCGCCACTGTTACAAGGAAAAATGATTATACACTACTTGCATATAGTTCTTAATAGCTTTCCAATCTTCATTGGCTAGATTCCAATCACTTGGATTAGCTACCGGTGTATTTTGGATAAATGAAACCTTATTTCTTGCATCTTCTATCTCCTTTTTGGTATTCTGTCCCCTTATAGCATTCAAATTCTTCAGTCCCTGCTTTATAGCCTTAATTTTTTTGCAAGAAAATAAACTGATTTGTACTAGAAGCCTCAAACTTTGAGCCCTTAGAAATAGCTTCTTGAAATCCCTCTATATTAGCAAGAAAGTTATTAAACCTGAAGGGGTGTTTGACACTAAAATTTTCAAAAATATTATCTACCTTGATGGGAGTATGATCAGAGAATCTAGTATCATGAAAATGGATTTACTCTTTGAAAAGATGTTTAACCAGTCTATATTCACCAAAGCTCCATCTAGCTTTTTCTAAATGAACCACTTTATTTATTGCTCCATGTGATCCTATGATCTTCAAATTTTAAGTCAATTAGCTCCACATCCTTGGTGCAATCAAACATATATGTGTTGTAGTTAAGCAAGTTATAATTTCCCTTTGCCTTCAGCCTATAAAGAATGATATTGAATTTAACACTAATTATCCAAGGTCCTTTAATTGGTGCTTTTAGTCTTCTATGTGAGCTCCATAAATCACATTTTTGGATACATTCATAAACAAAAGTAGCCAAAGCTATAGAGTTTTCCATTTTGAATATCAATTTTGTATGGATGAACTACTCACAGTTTCCAATGCTTCCATATTCAGTAATTCCCCATGATAAACAATAATAGTTCTTCCATACCTATGGAAATGGTGGTTTGTCAGTATCTTCCATTTACAACTAAAGCAACTAAATTTATTCAAATTTTATAATATGATTTTGGTTTCTAATAGACAAAATAACATAGGCTTCTCATTCTGAACAAAATCCCTTTAAGCATTAAGCTTTGAAGGTCCATTTATTCCTCTTACATTCTAGACTATTATAGTTATGTAACGATGCTTTTTCCTTTTTAGCCCTTCCTACTGCTCCTGATGCTCTTCCTCGATAACATTTTTTTCAAACTTCTCTTTTTGATTGTCGCCTTTTTACTGATCTTCCATCTGCTATAAATGATCTACTTGTTGTTGATCTTCATTTTGCTATAAATAATCTAGAGATTCTTCATTTTGCATACTCCCATTCTTTCGATTGTAAGGATTATTCACCTTAGCCAATCTCTCATTACCCCCCTCAGATTCTTTGTCAAATTTTCTGCTTCCATCAATAGTTGTTGATGATCTTTTAATGGTTGTATAAGGTCTGCTATAACTTTATTTTGCTTACTCTCTTTTTTATTATTTAGGACTCTATCACCATTATCCAAGGTCCTTTAATCCTTTGGATTCTATATCATATTTTTTTCTATTAACACTTTATTCACTTATATATTGGCTTCCTCCAACCCCATCAGCTCTAAATAATCTCCACTTATGAAAACCTTCCCTGTTGGTTTCCATCCTTTACCGTATGCTTTTAGGGAAGGTTTCTATTGACAAGTAACCATCACTTATCTTTGTTGAGAGAATTTCCGTAAAGTAACCTTAGGATACGATGATATCTTTCATTTCCTTAGAGATGTTCATACTCACACATTATCTAGTAAAGCCTACACATTTCCTTAAAGTAGGATTTTTTATCCATGCAAATTGTCTGTCCCAAATAAATTGCTATCATACTTAAATCCTTTGTTGTCCAATATTTTGAGGTAATATTGTGTATGTTCACCCATAAAGTAATATTCTTTAATTTGATTCTCTCTAATTCCATAATAGCTTTCCAGTTTTAAAGAAAGAAAGGAAGTTATAAGTTGTGCCAAAGGCCTTCTTCTATCACCTTTTAAGCTTTATATTTTAAGCTGAAGGTAAAAATTATGTTGTCACCTTTCGTTAACATTACCTTTTGTTTGCCTCTTTCTTTCTAATTTTTCTAAGTCCATGCTTGTATCACCAGGAAAGCAGGACATTTATCCATGAAGAAACTAATAATTATCGCTTCCTAACATATACCCAAGAAGTATTATAGTATGTTTAGGGTGTATTAAGAAGTGAAGATAACGAATGAATTAAGTGCACCTAAGTATAGTAAGAGACATAATGGTACTTAATGTAAAAAACATGGGTAAATGGGTAATTTGTTCATTTCAGCATGGATATACATACTTAGACGTGAAATATGCATGGAAAATTTTAATATATTTGCTTGAATTATGAGTGTGATCTGAGGGGAATTGATAAAAGAAGTATTCCATAAGAAAATGGCATGTTGTTGGTTAAATTTGATGTGTTTTTGTGTTACTTGTGCATGATAATACTGAAGTTAGTTGATTTGGGATGTGTACCTTGCCAAATGGATGGTCTCCACTGAATATACTTATGTAATTTAGCCATATCTTGGCTTGTATACCTCAAAATTGGATAATTCAAATAGGAGATTACACTAGAGACATAGATCTAAAATTTAATAAAGGAACCCAAATTTTATTTTGCCTATGAGATTTTTGAATTCTGGCTTGAAGTTGAGTTGTGGTTGTTGTCCCTATTTTTGAACAATCTGTAGTATTTTAGTTATAACTCTCGAAATAATAAACCAAATTGCATGAAATTTATTGCAATAGAAAATTAAGACATGAGGGAATGAAATTAATTGATAAGATTATAGGCCAATGTGGGAATTAAAGGAAGAAGAAGGACCAATATGCAATTTTTCTAAAGTTAATACATGGACTAATTGGATTAAGACATGTGCGATCAATAATAATAAAGCATATGTGACCAATAATAATAAAGCATATATGTCTAACAGGAATTTAGCATATGTGTGAATCTTGAAAGTTCTTGAATGGGCATATGAAGAGGGGAGATGGATGACACTTTGGGATTTCTAAGTTCATATTTTTCTCCTCTCCATTTCACCTTCATCATCCCATCATTTTTCATGCAAGAAATCAAGCCAATCTTAGGTGGAAATCAAGGTAAAAGTTAGGGATTTTCTCTTCACCTTTACCTTATCTTGCTTTCATTATGAAGAACTAGCATTATAAGGTTGGATGTGGGATTAAGATGTGTATTTGTGATGTTTCTCGTTGGTGAGTCAAGCAAAGCCAAAGAGGAAGGGAAGAAAAGGCAATAGAAGACCTACTTTGTCAATTTTGAGGTTTGGGACTTCACTTAGTTAATCTTTGTATCTGTGTATATTTGAATGTGTATAAAGATTCATTTGGATGTGGAATGGATGTTGGGATGGTGCTTTGGTGTTATTTTTGTGTTATCTTGCATAGAATTGGTTGAATATGATAAGAGAGTATCATGTAATGGAATTCTGTCTAGGGTTTATTGAACCAGTAATATTGTTTGGGCCATAACATAACCTACAAACCTTTAAATTGAGTTATTTAAGTTACTTATGAAACCTAAGATATAGAAATAAAAATCTATAGAAGAATCTGCTTAATTGTGGCTTTATGACATTGGAAATTAGGATCGAAAATGGTAACCAGATGTTGCCCCTGTTTTGGAGAACCTTATGATATTTGATCTATATCTCATGATTTAGAAGTTTAAATGGTCTGATTGTTAGCTCTATAGAAATTAGAGACATAGGGAAATAAAATTGTAGAAGACTTCAATTCCTAATTCAAACGTTATCTATATGCATTTAAGGAATAATTAGAGTCCGTTATGTGAATTATTTTTGGACTGATTGGTTGCTTATTTTTAGACCACCGTGGGCTTGGCCCAAATTGCATTATTTTGAGTTTGTTTTCATTTCCAATTTTTACTGAATCTTATTCGAACCTTTTTGAATGTGTATGAAATTTTTCAAAAACCTATAAATAAATGAAATAGGACCTACCATATGTGAATTGGGTGACTGAACATTGGAATTTATGATTGAGCATAATGCATTCCAAAGAAAACTTACATGTACATAAATGATTTGTTTCTGTATTTATTGCTCATATGTGTATAATATGATTATAAAAGTGTGATTTTGACACCCTTCTAATGGTGGTAAATTATGACTTGCATATATGAACATAGATACATATTTTATGACTTCAAGTGAATATCATATGATGAATTGGGAAATTAGAAAATGGTTAAAGTAATGATTACAGTGCCTGCTCTATTTTCTTGGTGGTGCATATATATGTATGCCTATAGGGATATAGTGCAGCAACTACAGTTTGATACCAATAGTGTCTTCATTTTGAGGCTATAATGTCTCCACAATTTGATTCCTTCGAGTATCCATAGTTTGATACTTTCAGGTATTCACAGTTTGATATTTTCAAATATCCACAGCACCCGTTATCCGCATCCATAAAAAATATGCAGGCTTAACACAAAAAGGAAACTTAAATCATAAATAAGAAATACAACATGACAACATGAATAATTGGTATTAATGAGCAATTGTATTGATTGTAATGATGTGCAATTATATTGATAATTTGCATGAATGGGTGTTGAATATCAATATTTGGCTTATAAATGCACATTTTCAATATATGGATAATATGTTAAAGTATATTTGCATTATGTACTTTGCTTAAGTATACCATCATTTTTTACATGAGCATTGAATATTAATGTTTGGTTCATGAATGTGAATTTATGGTATATGAGTTGTGATATTTCTGAATGTGTATGCTTGGCGGATGACTGCTGTGAGTGGTTATCCAACCTAAGTGTTTTCCCTACTAAGCTTTTAAGCTTAACACGGGTGTTAAACCGTGTAGCTCCAGTTATAAGAGTGAGGTATAGGGAATATCTACAGGTACCAAGGCCAACAACTAGGAGTAAAAGTACCTTTAGATGTGTCTTTCGATTACGGGTGTTAAACCGTGTAGCTCCAGTTATAAGAGTGAGGTATAGGGAATATCTGCAGGGACCAAGGCCAACAACTAGAAGTAAAAGTACCTTTAGATGTGTCTTTCGATTAAAGAATGATTGTATATGTAATAAAGGAAATTGTGTGTTTTATTTTTGGATAATCATGTTAATGTAAAGATGTAATACTATTTTCAATGATAATGTTAAATGATATGAAATTTTATAATGTGTATATGTATACCATTAAATAGAATTATATACCTTGAATGCTTGTACAGGAATTTGGTTGCTATCTGTTTGGATGGTTGTAGGTTCTGTATAAGGGGTGTTACACTATGTCCTTGCGCCTTCCTATAAAATGTTGATGCTTGAAGCCATCATTAACTTTCCTTTAAGTTTAACAAGAGGGCTATAAAATAGGGAAGCATTTGAGTTGTCCCCCATAACTTGTTTCCAGGTTTTTCAAGTTTCAGCTAGCTTCTTATTCACACTCAAGCTTGAGTTGAGAGGTATAGGACCAAGGTAGGGTGATTTGTTGAATGGGATGAAGAGTGAGGGTTAAGGGGCTTTTTAGAATCTGGTTATGATGAAGATGGGGAGGAGAGGGAAGATAAGGGTAAGGGGAAAATTCTGACTCGATTAAGCTTTTAAACGGAACTCATATTATGGCAGGTGTTTAGGTGACTTCAGATAGTTACTAAAACCACTTGAAGGATAGAATTGGCTCTAGTCATGACAACTAAGCAGCAAACAAAGAAGAGGGAGGGAAATGCGATGGTGCTAGATGAAATAGAGAAGAAGTATACAAGGATGGACAAGCAAATGTCAGAGGCTAGAGAGGGCGAAGAATCCACGAAAAAGAAGAGAAGAAACCTTACAAAGATAAATACTTTGATTGTAATTTTTCTATTATGATATTGATTCAATATTCATCCAGTTGCCTAAAATTTTCTATACATTTTGCTAACTTTTCATCCTTCACCTCATGAACTATGTGAAGTTGGTTGAACAAAAAGTTGCAAATTAGACTTTATAATTATAGATTTGATTGAGTTCATAGGCCAATTTCATCACTTAAATAATGCTTTATAACACACTTTATTGTTTAAAGAGTTCAAATTAAATGTGATTACATATTACACCACCAAGTCTACTAGGCCTCCCACATATATTGTCACGTTCTGTATGTTTCAGTGTTTATAAAGGAAGTTCAATCCCACAATCTTTTAAAACTTAAAAAAGAGATAGAAATATTTGGAATCTTATAGACAATTATATAATTTACTTTATATTTGTAGATTGTATAGAAAATTTTAGAGGAGCATTGAAAATTAATGGATCAAGTAAATCCTAGCCATCCATTCTGGGGATGGAGCATTATATATAGCCCTAAGAACTTCATTTGTAAATAAGAAAGAAAGAAAGAAATATTATTTACAATAAAAGCATTCTCCAAGTTCTCCTTTAGTCTCTTGTGTTATTTGCTAGTTGTACTAGAATCTTTGAGTAAGGTTGACTTAATTGAATTGAATAACAATAAAGTGTCTTACGGTTCATTGGTAAAATGGCCAAGCTTGTGACAATTAGTATCAGAGCGTTGGGTTAAAGATGTTGAGATCACATAATAGACTACTAATGATGAGGAGTCCAAGCAATCTAAGAAAGAGAGACCAAGGTTGAGAGAAACCATGGTAGACATCAACGCAAAGCTTACTAAGGTGAAGATTTTAATAATTAAGGGAAAGAAAAGTTTGATGAAGTAGACCAAAGCATTAAGGGACTCAATAATGAAATAAGGAGTTACATGACGAGATACAAGGTGCCTTAAATTCTGCAACTTCCAATTATCTGGACATATGATGGCTTTAGAGAAGACTCTCCTACTTTAAATTTCATATCTTAAGGAGGAGCTTATAAAGGTTATTGCGGAGCTAAAAAAAGCAAAGGAGGAGTCGGTTCTTTGTAAAAAGGCCATTTCTTAAAGGAAAGGAATCTCGTACCTATGGTGGCCTCCACTATTTCAATGGTAGATATCCCAAAACCAAAGATGTACCATATATCAAGGAATGCAAAGGTAGTAGACTGTTTTCTATAGAGATTGGAATAACACTTCATTGTTCTTGGCATATTGGAGGATACCAAAAAGATTAGCACTGTTACTCTCTATCTTGAGGATGTTGTATTGGTATGGTGGAGGAGAAGGTGTAGTGAAATTGAATAGGGTACTTGCACCAATGAATCATCCTCAAGGTAGAGAGTAGCATTATTAATAGGGTACTTACACCAATAAAACATAGAACGAGTTTAAGAAAGATTTGAAATGCTAATTTTATCCGGAGAATATTGAACAGGAAGTAAGAGCAAAGCTAAGACATCTCTAGCAAAGGGGAAGCATTCAAGAACATGTAAAAGAGTTTTTTGAACTGCTATCAGAGATTCTTAATTATCTTGATAAGGAAGCCTTCTTTGCCTTTTAAGATGACCTATAAAATTGGGTAAAGATGAGATGCAAAGGCATAACACTTAAGATCTTGCCACCACTATTTCTATATTCGAGTCATTGATTGAGTTCAACAAGGTCGAGAAACTTAAGTCTCATAAGGACAAGGGTAACAAAGGGAAAAGTAAGAGAGATAGTCTCAAAGTAAAGAGTTTTTACAAATTCGATAAGCTCAAGAGCAAGAGCATCAAAGATGATAAAAAGGGAAACAAGTTGACTCGAAGTGTTTCTTTTGCAGGGATTTGATAAGGCAGGAGATTGCATTGAGAAAACAAAGCTCTCCATAATAGTATAATAAAGGAAAGCACAAAAGCAACAACATAAGAAGATGAAGATGGGCTCTTTGAATATACTTAATGCTATTAAAGTGAAGGTTGAAGTGCTCAAGAATAAAAAGAAGAGGCGTTTACATGTTAAAGTGAAGGTTAGAGGCAAAGTAATAAGTGTAATAGTAGAAACTAGAGCTTCCAACAACTTCCTCCAAGTAGAAGAGGCAGATCGATTAGGCATAAAGTATAAAAAGGAGCAACATTGACTTAAGGTCATAAATTTGGAGCTAATGGCTATTTTTGGTGTCACTTGAAATGTAGATATATGTCTTGGAGAATAGTTTAGCCTAGCAGATTTCTCCTTAGTACTTATAAATAATTATCCTATAGTAATTGGCAGGGAATTCATGGATCGTGTAAAGGCCTTGCTTATTCCTTTCACCAACACCATTTACATCTTAAAGGAAGGTAATATGTGTACAGTTCCTTTGTCGAGAGAAGAAAGATTACCAGCTATATAACTATCAACTATGCAAATCTCCAAAGGTGTGAAAAGGAAGTAACCTACTTATTTAGTGGTGTTAAAGGAAGAAAAAGAAAACTCATTATGAAAGGAGTTACCTGAGATAATCTCTCATATATTTGAGGAGTTTAAGGATGTTATGTCTCTCGATTTGCCAAAGAAGCCCTTATTAAAGTATGAAGTGAACCATAAGATCGAGTTGGTTCAAAAAGCTACCCCACCCATAACAACACCTTACCAAATGACACCTTTTAAAATTGAAAAGTTAAGGAGACAACTTAAGGAGTTGTTGGATGTAGGCTATATCCAACCATACACAGTTTTGTACTATAAACCAATTTTTTGCTAAAAGAAGCACGACAGGTCTCTTTGATTGTGTATTGACTATCAAGCACATAATAAGATTATAGTGAAGAATAAGTATCACATTCCAATGATTGCTAACTTGCATGATCAACTTGGTAAATGTGTCAAAAACTACTTGCATTACAAAGTACGATTCTTTTGAATTCTTAGTTTTTACCTTTGGACTTACTTACGCATTTGACACATTTTGCACCCTCATAAGTCAAGTGTTGCAACCCTTTTTGGATAAATTTGTTGTGATGTACATAGATAACATTATTGTGTATAGAAAAATAATAGAAGAGCATATTATGCACTTAGGACAAGTTTTTCAAGTTTTAAGAGAGAATGAGTTGAACGTAAAGAAGGAGAAATGCATTTTTGCACAGTATAAAGTCATGTTTCTAGGATATATATTTGATAGGGATAAGTTGCGGAAACTAATCCAAGGTATAAGCCATATATGATTAGGAATTGCCAAAGAAGATATTGGAATTGCATTCCTTCTTTAGCCTTGTCAACTATTGTAAAAATTTCATTAAAATATACTCCTCCCTCACTTCTCCGCTCACCACTTTATTAAAAAACTAAAGTATGTAATTGAGACACATGTTTTGAGAAGGCATTTGAGGCATTAAAGCAAAAAGTGATGGAAATACCTGTATTGGCCTTTTCTGGTCACATTAAGCCATATGAGGCATACATTAATGCTTTCAATTTTGCATTTAGTGGTGTTTTTATGCAAAATGGGCATTCAATCACTTATGAAAACCACAAGCTTAATAAGGCTAAATGTCACTACAAGGTCCAAAAGAAGGAGATGAATGTGGTGGTGCATTGCTTGCGAACTTGGAGGCATTATTTGTTAGGGTTTAAGTTAATGGTGAAGATAGAAAATGTCACCATTAGCTACTTTCTCACGTAAAATCAATTGTCACAAAAATAATAATAAATGACAAGCATTCCTATCAAAGTTTGATTTCATAATGAAGTACGTACATAACAAGACCATCTTGGTTGTTGATCTGCTTAGTAGTAAAAGGGAACTTGCTGCCATCATAAGCCTATGTTTTCCTTTAGTATATCGAATAAAGGAATAAGACCTGTAAGCAAAATTTTATTAGAGTTGGCTAGTTACAATATGGAAAAGGTGATAATTATTGCTTCATTAAAGGTGACCAAGTTTTTGTGCCTAAGTGGCAAGGATTGTAGAAAGAAATCATCAATAAGTGTCATGACTCCAAGTAGGCAGGACATTGTGGGGCACATCATATGTTGGCATTTATGAAGCGTACATGTTATTGAGCTTATATGCACAATGACATCAAGCTTTATGTGAATATATGCCTCGTATGTCAATAAGACAAGTTATATCAATGTCAATTAGTAGGGCACAAAGGCCATTACCCATTATAGAGAATCTTCATCTCTATAGATTTCATTACGTGCCTAAAAAAATTCAAAAGATGTGGCAACCTTATAGTAGTAGAAGATTGGATCAGTAATTATAAATTGTTCATCCCTGTACCAATAAATTTACAAACAAGGATGCCACACGCTTATTCTTTAAGTATGTAGTGAAATATTGAGTCATACCTAAGACAATTATGAGTGATAGAGTTACTCTCTTTATAGGACGATTTTGAATGGAGTTATTCAAACTAATAGAGTATAAACTTAACTTCTTTATCATCTTTCACCCCAAAATGGATAGGCAAAATTGAAAGAGACAATGCATTATTAAAGTTGCACTTGAGGCACTACATAAATAAAAGTAATTAAGAAAAGTTGTTTAATGCTACCCAATTCTTATGCAACTTGTAAAAGAGTGAGTTGAAAAGATTTAATATACCTGAGATTGTGACATGCCAACAACTATTGACCCTTCATGCCCTTGCCATTATATACAAAGGAGCAAGTCCTATTGTATTCAAGTTTGCTAAAGGTTGGCACAAGAAGATTGATATAACATGAGCATACTTAGCAAAGGCAATAAAGAAGATAAAGAAGTAGGCCTATGTGTAGCAAAGGCACTTGGAGTTTAACGAAGGAGACTTAGTACTGGTGAAGCTTCTCCAAGAACTAGCATGGAGCTGTGAAGGACCTTTCGCTATAGAGAATTGGATTGGCAAACTCCTAACCATTTAACGTTATTCTCTCATTTTGGAAATACACCACCCCATGTTTCATGCGGGTCTTCTTCAACCTTACTATAAGGACAAGGATGAACCCAACAAAGGTAAATCAATAGAAGCCCTTATTACCATTACCATGATGTCTAAACTAGATATTAGCGCATCATTGTATACTTTGAAAGGCACCTATCCAAGTTGTATTGAGTATTTTATTAAATAAAAGGGGTTGCCTAATAGTGAAGTGAGGTAGGAACATAAGCTTAAATTGTGGAATCATAAAGACAAGATTGAAGTATACATGGAGGACATGCCGAGGATGTCGTTAAATTGAATGAGGGAGAATATCATGCCCTACATGTTTCAATACATGCAAGGAGGTTCCTAGATAAAGTAATTTTATAATTTTAGAGAATTTGTTGAAACATACTTGATGTTGAACTCTCTAATCTTTATTAACTATTTCACTAATTTACTTAAAATATTTGGCTTATAAAACATCTCTTTTAGGGTAAGTCTGTACATGTATTGATAGTGTAGGCCTATAAATACATTTTTTTGATTCTAATAAGTATTATGCAGGCAGGTCTTTCCAGTTTTAAGTATTGAACTCTAATTTTTGCAGTATCTACTTTACGAAGTTGACAATCTTTTGATCGTTGTTCTTTTCCCTTATTAAAACATATTTAAAGACATATTTCTAGATGGTGATATATAGGCATAAAGATTTTCCTTCTATAAGGATGGATAAAAGTGGTAGACTCCTTACATAGTCTTTTTGTTGCTTAAAACCCTATTAATAATCATCTGTTCACTTGAACTCTTTTGGCCTTTTTGGATTTTAAAAAAGAGCAAATAATGATTGTTGACCTGAACAAGAACCTTTAAAAGGCTTGCAACTTCTTCAGTGTATTTTATTGTTTCATACTTAGGATGACATGTATCTTCTGTAGATTTACCCTTATTCAACTACTGGGTCATGAATTTACGATGATTAATCCTTCTTAAAGGATAAGTTAGGAAAAAATTTAAGGGGGTTTATTTAAGAATAGTGAGTAAATCATATATTTATGAATGCCACCTTAATGATTAATAGCCTTATATAAGAGGTAAATAAAGCAGAAGAATCTTATTATAACTCTAGCTCTTTCAATATTTGGATTATAGTACATATTTTATCCATTATTACAATATCAAGGGGGTTTTTGTTTGTGCTCATCGGCAATTTCTTAGTCTTTTGAGTTATAGGACCTTTATAGCTACTATCCTCCTTATGATATATATCCTTGCTTATAGAAATAATTTTTTTAATATGGACCTACATTTCTTAAATTTGCTTATTGCAAGAAAGCATATTAATAAAGATGAACTTTCTTATGTTATACTTGCAACTTATGTATCAAAAAAGTTCTTTAGAAACTTATTAGACCCCAACTTAAAAGAAATATTAACTTTGTATCAATGGGTAATGGGTCTCTAGATGAATTGAATTCTACAATATTAAATAAGAATTTACAAATTTTGTTTCAATAATCATTTTGACTTATTATAATAAAAGCATTTAATCTAATCACCTAATGAAAGTTAAGGTTATATTTATCATTCTTATATGAAAATAACGATATTCTCTTATGATATGGTCTTGTATCATTTGTTTAGAAAGTACTTTATTTTTTTTTTGGTAAATCAGATATGCTTTATGCAAAATAATAGTTACGTACATAACTTGAGATTCTTAAACATGAATCTCCAAACTACCAAAAGGAGAGCCAGTGAACCCAATTGCATACTTACAACTTACTTCGATGCTTCAATACACAACCATCAAATTCTACCAAAAGCATACCTCTTGCGCACTGTACAGAAAATCCAGTTGCAAAAGCAAACAAAAGGTAGCACACCTTTTCAGCAATAGCAAAGAAGAAATAAGATTGGTAAACTGAGGAATTCCTAGAGAACTGCCAACTTGTCATCTCTTTCGTATCTACATTTATAGGAGCTTGAATAATTCTTTCCTTCCATCCGTCGGTAGAGTGTGAGTGATATTGCTTGTTTAAAGGTTTTTATTGCACAATCGTTTTTAAATGTAAATTTTTCTCTTTCTTCAATATCTCATGTTGAAACTTTGAGAATATTCAATTATTTTTTATAATTATTTCTTCAGAATTATTAACATTTCCTTTAAGTATCTAGTTTATTATTAGATATGATTGCTTAAATTCTTAAGTCAATAATTTAATTCTTACTACAAAACCTTTGTAGAGACACATGGTAATTTTTTAAAAAACTAAAAATAATTATTTCATCATTTTGGAAGAAAAGATTACGAAGGAGACCAAGTATATTTTCTTTCGGAAAACTTTTTTGAGCCCCTTTTATGACGTTTGATACCAAATTAATACAACTAAAACGTTTGGTATCAAATTAATACTGGGTCCAAAGCTCTAGAACCAAAGCGATCCTAATCCGTATTAGGCACTCTATAAGATTCAATAAATAAATGTTCGATTGGTCTAAGCTTAGGAATTTAAAAAATGACGGCAAGTATAATTTGAGAGACTTTACAATTCTTTTATGCAATAAATAGAAAGTAGAAGTTTTAACACGAGGAATGACTATTTCTTTTATAAATCATGACTGACTTTCTTCGTTCATTAGTACGAGCCAGTAACAGGCAAAGCCACCCATGCACGAAAGGAAGAAAGGTGGAGTTATATTTGACTGGTTCTTAATTTATATTTTGACTGGGTCTGAATCTGATAGAGACTTATTACCTAATCCTTATTCATTTGTTTAGAATCTGTCCAAATATATGTAGTTACGACTTCAGAATTTGGGTAAAACTTATATTTTTTTCCCTCTTGCATGAGTGTTAATTGATATGGTTATCTTGATGGATGGACGAGGTGTTTGCCAATTGGCATCTTGTGGAAAATCCCTTTTCTTCCATCTCTTGTGTGCTACTGTTTACGTTTGGCAATACCAAGTTAAGGAAGACCTTTTTATTTTCAAGAGTTTGTTAACAGTAAGTTAGCAATTCCCAATTTGTACACTCTATTGATATTTGGTTGACTCTGCAGGCATATAGGAAAGCAAGAATCTGAAATCTTATTTTCCATAATATTACGTTTGGCAATACCAACAAAATTGGCAATCTGCTGATTTTGCAATCCTGTTTAAAGTTCAACAATGCATTAGTTTAAAGTTCTTCAATGTATAGACTTCTCACAGCTCATAGTTCTTCAACTTATAGACTGCTGTGGGATTCCACAGCATTTGTTCATAGAAGTAATGCAAACAACATTGTTTTGAAAATCAGTTTCTTGTTTTTGTGTTGTGAAAATCTGAACTTGCCCATTCATGTTTGTTATTGTGTGATGCAATGCTGACTTGTTACTCCTCCAATTACTTTAGGGTGTTACTTCAGAATTGATGAGCATTATTATATCTGTTTTGTTTGATTCTTAACTAATTCAGATTAGTTAATGGACAAGTCAACTTGGAGTTTTGAACTTCAAGGTCATCTAGATGTTTAACATTGACTAAAATTTCCTAAGTGTGGAAGTGCTAGTAATACATGCATCTCTTATAAACTTTAACATCTTTTCATGTTTTTGCACCAAGTTGACCATTTTATCTTTGACAATCCCTTTTATTCTTATAAGTGATTATGATTATTAGAAATTAGTGTGTTGATGCAGTCAAGAATATAGGTGCTGATATAGATAGGAATTTATAAGCAGATTCATCGGTTACACAAAAAGAAAAGTAGATTTAGTTTCTTATAGATTAGGTGACTTGCTGCTTTACTTTTTTGCTGTTGTGAAAGAACAAATTCAGTTATGAACAATTCAGTTATGAACTTAAGTACAAATTCAGTTGTGCAAGATAGTATACCTAAACATCAATAGAACTAACCATGTAGAGGACTTCATAACCCTTCTTCTTCAACTTATCAATGCTATTATATGCAGATTTTTAATCTGCTAGTTATGAACAATTGACATGATTTTCTGATTGGCAAGAGTGGCAAGAAATTTGCTTTCTTTCAACAATGCATTAGAGACTTATTATATTTGACTGCTTCTGAAATTATATTTTGACTGGTTCTGAATCTGATAGAGACTTATTACCTAATCCTTATTCATTTGACTGGTTCTGAATCTGAAATTATATTTTGACTGGTTCTGAATCTGATGGAGTTATATTCTGAAATGTATAGACTTCTCACAGCTCATAGTTCTTCAACTTATAGACTGCTGTGGGATTCCACAGCATTTGTTCATTCTTATAGACTACAATATGAATGAGATATATCTGCCATTTTTCTTTCACAGCACTTTAAAAGGACATATGAAGTTCAAAACTCAA
>JANKOE010000206.1:25106797-25124257 GCA_026284465.1 Erythroxylum citrifolium | reverse complement strand
TCACCAATTAATCAGTCCATATGTCTCCTAAGTATTGGTCCACTTGTCACACAATAATGGATCCATTTGTCACTTAATTACTAGTCCATTTGTCACCTATTTAACTCTATTAAATGTCACTCAATTTTAGGCTAAATCATTCAAATTTTCCATGCATCAATTTATCCTACCACTTAACATTTGTCTTAGTCCAAATGTACCTCACATTTTTCGGAATTTCCTAAAATTCACCAAAATTTCTGAAACACAAGTAACAACACCAAATTAGTTTTTTTTAACACATTTAAACGACAACTCTCAATATAATCACATTTATAAATCAATTATACCCGAAAAATATCAATGAATGCATGTACAATCATATTCATATGCAATAATCAAAATTCTCATGTATGTGCAAAAATATACAAAGCATGATATGTACTTTCTAATTTCTCATAATTCACTATTCTCGCTTTAACCCGGGTAACAGGATGTCACAAAAACTCCAATAAAAAGAGAGATTTGTTTATGGAGTTATAGTTTTGAAAAAGTCATGTGAAGCCTAATCAATTAAACATGAAATGGCTGGTTTTATAATAATTAATTAATCATAAAGTTATTTTTGATTAATTTTTGAGTATTTTATTTTTATAATAAAAATCTCAATACTGAATATTTTATTAATTTTTGTTATAATACAACTTTAAATTGTATTTTTGGTTAGTTTTCGCTTCACTAGGTTTTTTCTATGCCACCAAATTTTGAGCTTAGTAAATCTCTAGTCCTAATAATAGTATTTCATTGTCTGGGTTATAGGACTGATGACTAATTTGTTTATCCACATATGTTTTAAAATTAATAGGCTAGTTGAATTATATGTTTCTAATATTAAGGTAGCTACGAAACATTCACTTAAATTAACTAGTAATAACTAATTGAGCTTATTCTTGTTTGAAAGGAGATCCTTTAAGTATTTGCTATAATTTGACATTTACGAAAAAGATTCAACAAAAGGAATGTTAATGTGTAATTATTTAAGAAGATCTTGAAACTTATCAAATTCACCTTCCTTTTTATTTATCTCAAGCCTACTCGAGTATCGAATCTTAGGTTTACACTCTTTGATCACTTCCTTCCTTAGCTCCTTATCCTTTTCTCGCTTCTTCCCCTCATCCTTCTTTTCTTGTCCAGTAGCCTTCTATCTTTATTTCTTTAACTTGTAGCTCGCTTTCACTTCTCAAAATTACTACATTCACTTACTCCCTTAAATTTAACTTGATGTTGCTAGGAAAAATATCTTTTTGCTTTTCTGAGATAAGTTAGCAAACTGTCTGATTTGAATCTCTATTTTATAGATGGAGACTTATTAGTGACTCTAGAAGCGTGCCTCAATTGTAATGATAATTTTCATTATAATCTCCTTAAGACTAAAGTTCCCTACTTATTGGTATTGTTATTGAAATTCGAGTAAAGCTTGATTGTTCCATCAAAAGGTAGAATGCTTTTCTCCCCCTGGATTATAAATGTTACAATAAAGGTCATTTTGAGACTAGTTTTCTATAAAATTAACTTTCTTAGTCAATTGTCACATATTGTAAAGTGCCTAACATTCATGATTAAGATGTCCACCATCATAAATATCACAAATCGTCACTAGTTTTGGTTGAGCTGCTTAATACATATTATCAAATCTCTTATTCTAAGTGTCCAATGCCCCATAAGCGACAACATAACATAATCTTCTATAATACATTGTCTTCTCTATCTTGCCATTGTCTTTGGTAGCTATAACATAAAATATCTAAATTCTAAAATTAGCCACAAACAGAAGATCAAGAAAAGAGAGTTATAAAAATTAAATAATAAATAATAAATCCTAACTTATAGATAATGAAAAAAGAAAATAAAAAAATTATATCAATAAAAGTAAAGCTTTGCTAATTTTTTATTCCCAAAAAATGACACTAAAAACTTAATTATGATATATTGATAACATAAAATAATACTAAAAGAAAATCATTAAGACATATGCGCCTATCATTCTTATAGTATAGTTTAGTGAGTGCAAATTTCACTGTCATGAGGATTGCAATGACTAGTAATTTAGTTGCTTCCTTCATGATGTGTTCTTAACGCTCCTCTGGTCACCCTCTCGTCCTCCAATTGTCTTTAGATTCAATAATTCCCTCTTCATCTTGTCTATCTCCTATTAAAATAAAGAGATTAAATTTCTAACTAAAACACGTCAAACACAAACTCATGTTGATCATATGTTTCTTTACTACTCCCTTAGCTTCTTTCCTATAACCAAACACCACTAACATAAGTCACCAACATAGTACCATGTTTCCCTTATATTGACTTAGTAACTCCTCCATTGTCAAGAGTTCAACTTAGGAACACTGGTCTAAAGACTAAGAACATAAGTCTGCATACAAGTTTTGTTAGGGGACTTGGGTCCCTACTTGGCTCGTGTTATTAATTTATATGGAAAATTATCCCAAGAAGTATAATGTATTAAGGTGGAACACAGGGGGAGCACAGTGTCATGCTTAGGCTATATTTCTTCATGTATTAAATAATTGAAGAAGTTAAATGCCATAATAGCATTCATAAGGTTAAACATGGTATCGTATTGGGGTTGTATTAATGGACATAGGGCCATATTTAACCTATAACTCTAAAACTTCTCTAAATTGGCTCCAATATACAAAATTCGTCTCGTCTTCATTTTAGAGCTAGAATAAGGTTAGTAAACAAAATATAAGCTACATTGAGTACCAAATCCTATAGAAATCATCAAAAAATAAACAAAATGCTCTAAAAATCATGCTAAAAACATAATCTAATTAGCACTTATCAATAAACTATGTTAAGCACAAATCAAATTTTGTATAAAGATTACCAAAATGTCATTAATTACAATGTTAACTAGAATTTGACATGATAAAGTTTTTAATATAACTGTAATGTTAGTGTCAAGTACACAAAATTAAAAATTACAAAATTAATCACATCTGAATCTAATATTAGCTTGCTCTCCCTCTTTTTGGAAATATTAAAAAAAAGCAATTATCCAAAAGTCTAACAAAATAATATTAAAATGTTATAGCATATAATAAATCATCAAAATCAAATTTAAACACCTAAGGAGGTCCTTATCAAATGGAATTCCCATCAATCATACAGAATTCTCTGCTAATTATACAAAATCTATCCTCACTCATTAGTTTAGTGATTATATTGTTTAATTTGTTTCAATAAATTCTAGCTAAACATCCCCATTTTACATATGATCTATAATAAAATGAAATTCAAAATTTCTATATGCTTAGTTCTAGAGCATAGACTAAAATTCTTTGTAAGGAAAATGACACTAATGTTATCACACCTATTTGGTATATTTATAAGGTCCATGCCATTTTCTCTGAGTTTTTGTCTAAGTTATAGAATTTGAGCATAAGAAGTTTCAATCATTACATATTTAGCTCTCATGGTTAATAAGGCAACCAAATTTTATTTTTAACTAAACTATGAAATTAACGCATTGCCTAAAAATTGACATGTACCAAATGTGCTTTTCTTATATAAAAGACGACCAATAAAATTTGCATGTGAATCGCCAACCATATCAGAAATTCTATCTTTGGATACCAAAGTCCTAATGAAATGGTACCATACAACGATTAAAAAATTATTTTTTGTGGATTTGATTAAAATCTATCATATAAATAAACATTAAACATAATGTCGAGACTATTTGTAGCAAGATAAAATAAACTACCAGTTATACCTCATTATATTTTGACAATAATTGGCTTTCCTTTTTCGTCCTTGTTTAACTTAGTTGTGATGTTCATAGGTTTCCATAATGGCTTAGCTTGAACCATTCTAAAATATTTTAGTCGTTCTTTGGTGTACCTAGCTTAATTGATGAAGAATAATCCTCCTTCATTTTCTAATCTAAAAAAAGTTAACTTCTCCTATTATACTCTTCTCAAATTCCCTACTTATACATTTAGACAACACTTTACACATTAAGATTAGAAACGGTCAACCTGGACTCAAGCTACCTATGGTTTGAGCCAAATCCAAACTTTTTAAATTCAACTTAGGCCTAGCCTGAGGCTCAATTCGGCCCCCAACTAGTAGCTTAAGTTTAACCTAATTGGGCTCTATTAACTAAAGCCCGATAAAGCCTAGAGCTTATAGTTTAAGCCCAAGATCGATCGAGCTTGACTCAACATGAAGTTTGATCAAATACGTGAAATGACATCATTTAAAGACTTTGTTTCAATTCATTCAATGTATGAACTCGTTTAATTTGGGGGAAACAATATCAGTTAGAGACTTCATTTCAATTCACTCAATATATAAACAAAACATTATCATTTTGTACATAATTGAGGTCAAATTTTGCTAAAAATGGCAAAAAGCCTATGACATAACCTAAAGTCAACAAGCTAAGTTCAGGTTAATTAGGTTTTAGATCGAGCTCAAGCTTAGGGTCAACCCAAACGAAAACGGCCTGACATTGTACTATAAAAGGACATTATTTTTAAAAGTTTTCCCAAAACAAATTTGCTTTAAACAGCCCAAGGGAGATCGGGCTATGCAATTTAAGCTTAATTAGGTTTGAGCTGAGCTTAAGTTGCACCTTCAAAGTGTCAAGTCAGATTATTAATGGGATAAATCCAACGTGTTGCCATCCATATTTAAATATGCAAATATAATTGATACTAATGTCAAATATTAGTTACAGGGACAATTATGAAAATTTTAAACTTGTCCATTAAATAATTAAGAAAATTTTAAAATTATCAATTAATCATAAATTAATAAGTTTTTTAATAAAAATTATATATAAAATATCATCTATTATATTATTTGTGCCTATATTCAACCTTTTAATTATTACATATCTTTTAAAAGTAATTCAACTTCCTTGTTAAATAGAAGAATTTTGTTCCTTTCGGTAAATTACTCTTTATATAAAATTAAATAATAATTAGACATTCAAATGTGTAGATATTCTAAATATTTCTTTTAGTTGCTAAATATATCTATATTGTATATGCAACTTTATTATCTAAATAAGTAAGTGTAGTTGAGATTAGTTTAGTTTTCTTTATCAATAAATATTATGTTATTAGAATAAATTATCAAAATGTTAAATTTATTTATTTAATGATGGATAAATTTTTTATATAATAAAATTCAAATAAAAATCTCATCTCCCAATACATATAAGAATATTCTTATATATATAGTTGTAAATTATCATTTAATTAATTCAAATAACTATTTCACTATTTTTAAAATTACTTGTTAGAAAAAATAAAGTTATTCTCTCGTAACCTTTTCCTTTGTAAACTCTAAAAAAGAAGTAGCTCACATATATATATATATATAATTTGACTTATTATTATTATTGACATTAGTAGTTAATGGTATTATGAAATATAAGCATCTTCGTTAGTTGGACTAAACAAAAGTCGGGTAATCTATTGACTTTTTCAATAATTATTTTGTAGTGTTCAAGAGTTTATAAAAAGGGTAAGTGTTGAAGCAACGATTATAAAAAGGGTAAGAGTTTATAATGCAATATAGTTTTTACTATAAATCAACGTTTTATTGACCGTGAAATAGGGTTGAAATATAATAATAATAACAAGGTTGGAATAGAATAACCATAAGAAAAAAAAGGTTGGAACATAATAAAACAGAATAAAACTGGACAGAGGATCTGGTTTCTGAGTCTAGATCTTCTGTCCAATATTATGATGTCTTATTGTGTCCAATAAATCTCAACCATTTATTTATGTAGGAAGCACATAAGATCCGCGTGGATCCTACAAAATAAATAGCTGAGATTCTATGAGACAGAATAAGACAGAATAAAACTAGACAGAGGATCTGATTTCTTGATTTAATCGATTAAAAATCATTACCTTGACGTGCAACATATTTTATTTCATAATAGCAGAGCTTTTCGGCAGAATGTCAACGGAGGGAGGATGTGAAACTGCTATCTTTAGCCTGGCATTGGGCTTATCAAACTATGATCTGATTACATGTTATGATACTTTTCCGGGATACCTACTTCTGGTTAGGTGTCTATGGAGGCTGAGAAATTGCACTTGAAGCTTAATCTGCTCACATTTTGCTGCCTTCTTTCGTATGTTGTCTCCGCAAACTTCACCGTCCCTTTTCGTGGTAAGCCTTTAACACTGTTATTGCTTGATAAAGCTTCCGACTTGCATTGATATTATGTCGTATCTGCTCACATTTGCTGTCTTCTTCATATGTTGTGTCCTTAAACTTCATTATTCCTTCTCTTGACAAGCTTTGTGCTTTACTGGTTTTATTTGGTTGAAGTTATGAAAAATGATCGACAGTACTTGATCATAGAGCTGTAGGTTTCTAGCGTGGTGGGCTTATGTTCGTCGGATGTTAATGTATGAAGAGAAAACCAAAACAGTGTCTGAACTTTTTGGTGATCCTATATATATTTATCCGATAAGTGAGGTTCTTTTTTACTTCTTTTTTCTTTGTTTTTAGTATAGAGTTTGGAATGGATTTTTGTTGTTGAAAGTATTGATGAATTCAAGATTAACTACTATGTTTTAAAGTTTTGCTCCTTTGACTTTCCTTCTTCACGTACATTGGCTATAGTTCTGAAAAGCTGATTCACTTGTTGCCATTATGTTTAAGGTGAATAAATAGGTATATATTCTTGGAGTTATAATGAAGCTAACTGCAGTAGATTTAACTAGATGATTGCATTTCCATTGGTAGATTTAGTTGGAGGCCAATTGTTTAATAGCAAATTCAGCTTCATTAGCTCATGATTTTTATCCGCAACCTTCATACTTTTGCTTGGTATTGGTATGACATCAGCCGTTAATTTAAGTGCCCAGTTAGTCAGTAACTTGATGTAAATCTGATCCTAGGAACTTAAGAAAGAAGCATAAAGAAAGCAATGAAGAACAAGTCCTTTATAGTTCCTTCCCTATTTTATATTCATGCTCTAGATTTCATCTCAACTTCTATGGTCAGTATCCTTTCAGTTTTTTAGTTTCTGTAATTTTCTTTTAACTGATAAAGGAAATGCTCACAACCTATAGTTGAGTTTTCTATTGATACAACACTAAGATTTTGACTGCTATTATTAACTCACCCTCTTTGGAGCTCAATAACTTGGATGAAACATAGCTATAACTCTTGGGAAAGAGTTCTTCAGTCGAAGCAGCATGATGAGCTATGGTACTCTCCACTTCTCCATTGTGACAATTGAAGGCACAGACCTAAGCAAATCCCTGGGCAAACCCTAGGTCTAGATTGACCCATAGAACTTATACATTGAAGAAATAGGAAATACAGTTGTCAGATCACCGTATGTCATCGAAAGTTGTTTCTCCTGATTAAGGTAGATGACATTGTGGCATTATATTCAAACTACGGTTTGCAGTTGCAATTGATGAACTTGACAAACTGGATAAGTTTGACCATCATTATCAATCTTTCTTCCTATCTCTTTCATAGTGTTGTTAACATCGGTTCTTTAAGCTAAATTTATCTGTGCTCTCACTCGACAACTTGGTTTTCCCTATATTCTATGCTATCATAGGATGCTACTGGGACTGCAACGGGTTATGTCCTGAGCCGGAGCATCTTCTGTGCCCCTTACTTCACGCATTTCTACTGCTGCATATTACGTCATCTACTTTCTTGATTCTATTTCTGATAATTATTGAGAATAAGTTATGCATGATGTGATTGGGTGTCGAAGTATTCAAGGTAGATATTATAAAACTTGCTAAAGGATGTTGTATATTCGATGACCCACACTTGTAAAAAGGATGTTGTATATTCAAATAAGGAGATGACCCACACTCACTACATGTTGGTTTTCATTATCATTATATAGCTGTACATGCCATAAATCAAGGAACCAAACAAATAAAGCAAAAGATATCAGCCACTCTACAAAAGATCTGCGCCACTCTATTTGACAGCATAGCCACTCTACTTGACAGCATAGCCACTCTACCTAACACCTAAAAACAACAAAGAGAAAACTTCCAATAAGTTGATTACTGTACATAAGGCAAGTAGAAGATAAAAGTGGAAAAATCTTAATTTTAGAAATTTCTTTTATAAAAAACGGAAATACTTAATTTGAGGGATTTCTGTTATCATATGGATTTCCTTTATCATCGGCCCGCAAGATAGAGGTCTGTGAGGAGAGTTCAATCTTATCTTTCAGTAATGAAAATCTAGCTTGCAAAAGTGGCTCAGTGAGTGCATAAGGTAATTGACCAGCAGAACAGACATGAGTTACCTGAAGAGCACCACTTTGAACTTGTTCATAAATGAAATGATAGTCTAAACCCACATGTTTCATACGTAAGTGGGAAACCCGATTGAAGCAAAAGTTCACAGTACCAATATTATCACAGTAGATTAACGGTTGTTGTGGAAGAGAGACACCAAGTTCACTAGGAAGGGAACAAATCCAATAAAACTCGGCTACAGTAATGGCAACAGAGCGATATTCAGCCTCAGTTGAAAAGCAAGTCACTGTTCTCTATATCTTCGAGCTCTAAGAGATAGGATTGCGAATAAGGTAGATCAAATAGGCATTAGTAGAGGTGAAATCATCTTTGTTACCTGCCTAATCTTGTAATGTACGGTGTCTAGTTTACCTGGTACAGCGAAAAAAATAAATCAGTATTTGAGATTGATGTTATTAAAACTACAGGACAGTGAATAATAATTTTTTGTGACATTAAATTAATGACGTATGACATTTTTTTCAGTGGTCACAGGAAATTGTACGAGCGGATATTTAAGAACCAGTACAAGAATGACATTTTTGTAAATAAGGAACATTGAGACTTCTAAGTTAGAAAGAAGATAAAACATTGTCTTCTTCCTCCTCCCTCTTTCACAAAAACACCATGGGAATTCCCTCTCAAGCTTTTCAACTTTTGTAGCAAGTTTAGGAAGGAGAATCAAGCCATTCGGTTAATATAAAAAGATAAGCCTCCATCCCGACACTTAGTTCTATCGATTAAAGCTTAGTTTTTCTCTCTTCTTGTGAAACCCATTTGATGAAAAGTATGGGTTTGACAATTGAAATGATGGGTTTTTATTCTTTGATGTCTAATGGCATATTAACATGAAGAAATTTCATTTTTATGGTGATTTGGGGGCTAAATCAAAACCTAGGGTTTTGAAGTTTAAGCTGTCAATGGAGACAGATTTGTAGGTCCCCTTTCTACATTTTGTTTGAGCTATTTAACGTGTGAATTTGGATAAACTCAAAACATAGAAGTTGTAGATACAGATGTGTATTGTCTCCCTGAATTTCTTCACGATTTTAGGGTGAGCCAAACAAATGAAAGAGGCCCCGAATTGAGACTGGTTCATAATACCATTGAAACCCGAAATTAAAATTAATTGTTTGAAGACCTTAGAGTTAGAATTGGATGATGAGTTCTTCTTATGAAATATTTGAAAATGTGTTATCTAAGTGCTGCATAAAGTAAATTTTAATTGGATGAGTATTATGTGAGTTATGGCTGAATAAGTGAAGGGCGTTACGAACATTAGTGACACAAAAGAGAACAGAAACAGGACAAGCTTATAAAAATCACAATAAATCCAAATTACATCTTTTTTAAGCCGTCTTTGGATATGTTATATCCATATGAGTCTATTGAAAATGGAGTTTTGAATAACCTTAATTGGATGAGAAATGAATAAGTTATAAGGTTTTGAGACAGAAAGGGTCCAACTCATGACTGATTATTAAGGTTAATTGTGAAGGGGAGATTTGGATTCCTTAATGACCCAATTAGAACATGGTCATAAAAGAACAAATGTGAGTTTATGTGTTAACTAGAGGTCTGGAAAATTTGAAAAACATTGGACCTATGTACAAAAAGTTATGCCTTCATGAATGAGACCTTTACTGATGGATTAGTGAATAAATAGAAATTGTTATTGATTTATGTTAAGAAATGAGGTTTATGTGAGAATGACTAATACGTGTATATGTAATTGTTATGCATATTACCCAATAGCTCATGAAAGTAGACAAGGGATAGAACTGGAAGTCGTACCTAGTACTTCTCAAGTTCAAGAAAATTAGAAAAGAGATCAAAACCCCTGAAGCAGTCGAGGTGAGTATAATCATGCTACTATACTTGTGCAGTAATCCTTTTCTTTTATCTTGCGGCTTGTTGAATTGTTCTCGAACCTATATAACTTTTTGATATATGACTCCATGTAGTTGAGTCTAGCATGTTGTATGCCAGAATGACCAGATGATATTCAGATTCTTTGCATCTTCTGGTCCCCTTGTTATGTTGAACCTATTAATTGCAATTCTTTGATGAATCATGTTGTTCTTGTTAGCCATGATTGGTGAGTTCATAGAATACCCAGTTGATAAAGTATATTATCAGACCATGTGCACATAGGTAACCCGTCGATGATAGGTTAGATCTGGGTCCTACTTGGAGAGGGCAGGCCTCTAGGGGCAAGGTTAGGCCAACCTTGTCTAGAATCAGAAAAGGGGAGATATGTCATACTAGCATACATATCTCCCCTTTTGGAGCCATATCACTATGGATTTTATGGAGGGTTTACCCAAATTCAGAGGGAATGACACCATCATGCTTGTCCTGAATAAGGACAAGATTTTCCTTAGTGTATTCTAGTAAGAATTATTTTCCTTACTAGGTAGTAAGTTAAATATAAGCACCTCTTATCATCCCCAGTCAGATGGTCAGATTGAGATACTTAATTAGTGCTTAGAGAAATATCTTTATTGCTTGACTTTTAGTAAACCGGAGTAATGGCATAAATGGTTGAGCATGTCAAAGTTGTAGTACAACGTCAACTTTTAATCTTCTCTCAAAATGTATCATTTCTAGGCCTTGTATGGCTATCTACCTCCATATCATGATTTAGAAAATGCAATCTCAACACTTGCTGTGACTATAGCTAATTAGATTCAACAACGTAACCATATGACTCAAACACTCAGACATAAGTTACAGAGAGCTTTAAGATGTTTGTTGATAAGGAAAGATCATAGAGGTCTTTTGATGTTAGTGATAGGGTTTATATTAAGCTCCATCCTTTCAAACAATCTTCTTTGGCAGTCTATAAATGATTAAAGCTTTGTTGGAGATTGTTTTGCCCTATAAAATTATTAATAAGATTGGCCCTATTGCTTATCCAACTCAGATACCTCCTAACACCCACATCCATCTAGTGTTTCATATTTCATAGCTAAAGAAGAAGAATTGATATGATGTTACTGCTTTCCTGCAACTACCTTCTACAGATCATGAAGGTCTATCTTCAAGATGTATTGGATCAAAAATCGGTCTCTGAAGGTGATAAAGAGAAATTATAATGGCTTATCCTCTGGGAAAATTTAATAGATGCAAATTCTACTTAGGAAGTTGTAGCCTACATCAAGGAAAACTTTTCTGAGATTGTTTCAATCCTTGAGGATAAGGTTTAATAGGGAAGGATAATGTCATGGCCTGTGGTATAAATAAATAATGGAAATATTAGAAATTTTGTTATGATAAAAAATAGGTATTGTAACCAATTATGTTACAAAGCTAGTAGTTATACAAACCAGTGATGTATAACAGACATATATTATAAAGAAAAGGTAAAATAATATAGAAATTGTTTTCCCCACTGCTTTCTCTCTCTTTCTTCTCTCTCCTCCTTCATTCTTTAGTAGTGACTTCCAACAAGAACATCACAGTATCATTACTTAATTGTTGAAAACGATTCCACTGCCTTAAAGCCTACTTTAATTTATATAAGGATGGAATTAATTTACAAACTTGAACTAGCTTTGCTTTATAGTAACCTTTAGGAGGGATCATTAACATAGCCTTGTAAAAAGGCATTATTGATATTAAGTTGATGAAATGGCCATTTGTATGTAGTAGCAACCACAAGAAAAATTATGACTATTAGAAGTTCTACTACTAGTGAGAAATTATTATAATAATCAATGCCCTCAACTTGATTACAGCCTTTGGCTATAAATCAAGCTTTAAAATTATCAACAGAGCCTTCTAGTTTAAGCTTGAATTTATAAACACATGTTGATTTTAAAGGTTATTTTCGTTTGGAAGTTATATAAGCTCCTATTATTATAATTTTATAAAGCTTTTAATTCTAACTCTATGGCTCTCACCCATTCATCATTTAAGTTGTCTTCTCCACAAGACAAGAATTTGGCTTCTTAATTTTTGACAAGTTTGCTAATAAATTTATATATGCTTGGGATATATAGAAGGAAAAACATAAGATGGAGTTGAATGATTACTAATTACAAGACTTATAAGACTAGTAGATATATTAGAGTAGAATTTAGTTGCAAGTTGTGGTACATTAGGAATAAAGTCATTAAGTCATCTAGGTATGTGTCTAGTTATGGTACTATATCTAGGTACAATAGAAGAAGGTAAAGGTATAGGAATTAGTTTTGGTGGTAGATTATGATTGATGGTACTATCAATTGTTGAAGTATTAATTTTTAGTGGATTCAAACAATGAGGTTCATGTAAGTAAGGCACATCTTTAGTAACAGGTACGATAGGCAAAAAGGAAAATTTTGTTTTTCATAAATAGTTGTGTTGAACCAAAAGAGGTCACAATTGATGTTTTGATGATAAAAGAATATACGTACTACTTCTTAGTTTATAATGACACCCAAGTGTGAGGTGGGGGGGGGGGGAATTGAGTGTTCATAAAATTTTTAAAAAAATTAAACCAATGTACTCAATTAATAATAATTAATACAAATAAGGATGAAGAAATTGCTTAATACAAATTAATCAAATAATTAAACAATAATTTAAATAGGATAGGAAAAAGAGAATGCAAACCAATGTATAATGGTTTAGCAAACAACCTTTGCCTACATCCGCTCCCAAATCTATTCTTGGAATTCCATTATAATTTTTCTTTCAAGACAAAGAATAACCTTTGTGTAATCTGTCTCAATAAAAATGAACTCTTTATAATCTTCTTATAAGGCGACGAGGAACTTCAATCTCAGTTGGATCACCCTCAAGTATAATAATACAATACCCCAAACAAATCTTCTAACTCAAAATACTTCAATTTATCACTTAATAATTCTAAAGAGGCTCACTAATAGAAATATAAGACAATGACGCTCAAATGATTGAAAAACACTAAGAAATTTGTGTAAAATACATCCAAATGCTCTTTGATGCTAAAAATAATGAGAAAACACTTATTATAGTGCTTTGGGATCCCTAACAGCTATTAAAGCTAATAATTAGCTATTATAATGGCTCTATACAGTGAACTAGTTGACTAGTATAATATATTGGTTAATTAGTATGTATTAAAAGCTCTAGATTCACTAGCCATTGAGACATTAGTCAATGAGTAGGCATATTGGTTGACTAGTAGGCATAAAAAATGTTACAATAAACTAATGGAACATCAAATCTATAATTTGAACCTATATTAGTTGACCACTAATTTATATAGTTCAATCAATCACCCCAAAAACATGATTTTTACAACTTCAAATGCTCAAAAATGGTTTGTTTAATATAATTTAAGATTATGAGGTTTTCTATTAAAATAAAAGTTTTAATGTCTCTTGACGAATGTAAAGACTCATGCAATAAATTCAAATAAAATATTTATGCAAGGTGAGCTTTTAAAAACATTAATTTAACCTCATGAAATTATAATTAATAATATAAATTTAAAATCACCTTGATAATTCGTGGTATTCTTTTATTCTTGGTTTGATCTTCATTTTAATGATTGCAAACTTCACCTTCTCTTTATCAACTTCATAAGTCGTCTTCTTAAGTTTATGGGGTAATTTTGTGCTTATATTGTTTTTCTTCAAAATAATAAACCTAGTAGTAGTAATTTTTGTTTTGTTATCAACAAAATATTGATTGGATCCTCCTTTTGTTTAACAATCTTCCCCTTTTTACTGATGAAAAAATGCTTATGATGTAAGAAAACAATAACAAAATTAAGCACATAAACAACTATCTTATCAAGATAGTGATTAGCTCCCCATTAATCCATGCATAACATATATTTCAATATCAAGAATAAAAGAGATATTCAATATCAAAGAAATATCCATATATGTAGATAACATAAATTTTCTTAAAAAATTATATAATGTGCAAGAAATACAAAAACAAAAAAACAATCCCTTCCCCTAAATCTAATGTTTGTAGTCTTTCTTCCTCTTTTTGTAATCATTAAAAAGATGATTTTAAATTTATATCACTTTATCACTTGATGATTTTAAAGCAGCTCACTCACACAAATATGAGACAATGATACTCAAATGATTGAAAAACACTTAGAAATATGTGTAAAATACATCCTAATGCTTCTTGATGCTAAAACTAATGAGAAAACACCAATTTATAGTGTTTTCTAGTAGTTGTTATAGTTAACAACTAGTTGTTACAATAGCCATATGTAATGTACTGATTGACTAGTATAGCATATTATTCCACTAATATGCATTGTCAATATCATCCTGATCATTGTAAAAAAAATCCACTAACAATTTCTTTGACTTATGTCTTTTTCACTCTGAAACTCTCTAAACAAAGTTTTCATCTCCATTTCACATCATGGCTAATTTTTTACAAGGTTTCACATCACATTGGATCTAAGGTAAATGCTTCTTTAATCTAACGATTCTCTTACCTTTCAAATGCTAGAATGGCTCTTCATACCAAAAAAACAGTTTAACATGAGCCCAAACGGGTTCATCAAATCTTCCTAAAGAGATTGAATTATCAGGAGTACTTAAACTTCCCTTCATTTACCTATAAAAATAAATGCAATTAAGTACAATAAACTAAACAAAAAGCACATGCATCTCTTAATTATAAACTAGTAAACAAACATAATTTACTAAGTGAATAAACAACATAGATATGTATAAAAAAGAATTATAAAAAGATATCACAAAATGTGTATTATTCAACAAAAAAATCGAAGCACACATTACATTATAAAAACATACATATAAATTGAAATTTAAGGAATTTTATATTCTTGAAAAGAGTATCCAAAGAGAAAAAACTAAAAATGTATATGACATTTTTTAGTATAAACATGAAAACCAGTTAACTTTCTAGCTAAAATCATGAGTTCATGACAATAATTAATTATGGGTAAATTAAATGAAAAGGCAATGTAAGCTAAACCTAATAAAGAGGGTAATTAAGCAGTAACAAAAAAACAATCTATAATACTATAATATGACAATTGCAAACTACCTAAGATTTAGACTTCAAAGAACTTGAAGTCTTGGAGATTTGTTGTTAGACTTAGACAAGGCAAAGATAAGCAGCATAAAGAGGGATAATAGATCTAGCTAGCATAAAGCAACAAGAGGAGAGCAAAGATCAATGATATCTCAATGATTTGTGGATCCGAAGGGAGAAGATTGGCTATTGGAGAGAATGGACAAAGCAGAGAGTGCAAAAGCCGTAAGTCAAAAGAGGAGGAGAAGAGAGATGATAGAAGCTAAAAGTTCGAAGCAAAAGAGGATATATGGATGATAGAAAATGCAAGCCAAAAGGAAACTACAAAGGAGGAAAAATGGGATGAGAGGTGGTGGCTTGTGCTTTAGAATTTAGGGTTGTATATACAATTTTAGTCCTTAACTTTAAAGTTTTTCATTTTAGCATCAGGTGCCAACCAATATTTCTTTTGGAAGATGGTACCGACCAATATTTATGGTATCATTTGGTACCATCTAAAATTACTGGTATTAGTCAATCTTGAAGTTCGGTATATAACTAATATTTACTGTACAATTTACAGTACAATGCTCATAAGAGTGAATAATTTCTAATCTAAAGAGAAATTCTTCTATAATTTCTTTATCTCTTCTTAAATTGAAATTTGATTGTTTTGATAAAATACTTACCATTAGAATTTTCATTCTAATTTATGGATATGATGGAGAAGTAATTAACTAAAATGGCCTTATGAGTTTGAGATTCTAATCTAGTCCATTGTCGAATCTAATTATATGTTTTTTCAAATGCTTACTTATACAAGTTTATATAATTAACTTGTTCTACTAAGTTATTGGTATCTTTTAAGGTACATTTTTATTCTGATCTTCTAATAATGTCTTACCTAGTATTGCCTTACTATTATCTCTGTAGGTGGTGGATGAATTATTTTTACTATTCTTCCATTGGTAGTTTATGATCTTTAAAATGTTTCTAAAACATTTACTCCTTTTTAATATACTTTGAATAGTTAAAACACTCAAACTTCTAGTATTTATTGTTTTCATATCTTTGAACTATTTTCTATTATAATTTCCAAATATATGTTTTCAAATTAATTTGCTCTTAAAATCACTTTCTTTAGACATATAATCTTATTTAAGTGATATACATTTTAAACAATATTTCTAAAATATATAGTGAAATTTGAGAATGTTAGTGATGGAGATCTTTTAGTTCTTAAGAATGTTGGTGATGGAGATCTTTTAGTTCTTGATGCTTGACTTTCTTCAATTTTTGTTGGACCTATCTTTTGTTGAAGATGGACTATCTGTTTTTTTTTTATTGTTTAATTCCTTGGTATATAATTCTTTTATGCTTTGATTATGGACTTGTTGAAGATGATGCTCTAAAGTCTGTTACATATTAAATTCTTAATGGCAATCTTCTATTTTCTATTTATTTAACATTTACTCTAGTAATTCCATCTTTTGATAAATTAATCTAAGTCTCTAACTATTATATATAACTGACATAATTTGTTGGATATAATTTGTTACGAAAGTGAGTCTCTATTTTTTTTACAAATATTTCTTATTAGAATCTTGAGAACATTTTAATTTGCTAATTTTTTAATCTTGATCTCTTATTATTATTTACTTAGAAAATTTAGTTTCTCTTAATCTCAAGGAATCATTATTGTTGATCCTAAAATTAGATTTAGTTATTCCTTTTAAGAACTATTGATATAATTCAATTTTCATTCATCTTTAAGCTCTTAATATATTAAACTGATATTTGTCAATGAATATAAAAAATTTTCGTGTTTCTTATTATCTAACGTCGCAGAGATAACCGTTGACATTTGGATTTTAGAATGTCAGAGAATATATTCCTCTTATTTTCAGCAAATAGTAACGTAATTTGCCCTTGTTGAAGTTGGACTCCGAATTTTCAGAAGACTGATAACTTCTTGTCACATTTAGCGTGAGTTTATTTTCAGAAAACAGTTTTTTATTTTCTATCTTAATTTTTTTGCATATATTATCAATTTTCATTTTCAATAGAAAATTATCGAAAATATGTTTACTAATTAATATTGAAAAAATCATTTTCTAAAATTGAAAATTGCAAAACATGTTTACTAAAATGGAAAGAG
>JANKOE010000206.1:25025701-25042733 GCA_026284465.1 Erythroxylum citrifolium | reverse complement strand
CAAGATTTTCAATGTTCTTATGAACGTCATTACACACCCACTACATCTTTATTATCAATGCAATGAACAATCTGATCTACTATCAAAAGATTTTCCGAGGAGCTTTTTATGTTTTGGCCCTCCATTATGCTCAAATCAATCCATAATTAAGGTACTTCATGTCTGCTCCCCTCCTACCATTGAAACACCTTTTAGGTTTTATAATTACATGATCAATGTTAATATATTTGAAGGAGCCGTTAGGGATGGTGAATTAATGAATGGATATAAAGCTTTTTAGCTCATGACTAAGGTAAGAACTATTAAAGAAGAGATTAAGACTCTTAATAAGAGCCTTTACCCAGACACTAAAGCTCAGGTTAAGGCTCTTAAGGAGTCGCTCGGGTTTATACAAAATGAATGCTATAAGGACCCCTCTAATTTGATTATGAGAAGTTAAGACCTTTGAGCCTTGAATTTGCCTCATCCTTGAAAAGATGAATCCTAGTTCCCTGTAATATTTTTGTCCAATTTCCTATTGTAATATTGCATACAAGGTCATTTTCAAACTATTTGCCTTGAGATTAAAAGATGCAGAGAAGCCTCTTATTAATTATTGTCAAGGTGATTTTATATATGAAAGGAACATAGGAGACAACATTCTCCTTGCTCAGGAGCTATTCAAGGATGACAATGCTAAAAATTCAATCAGAAGTTGTTTAAGGGAAGTAGATTTCTTCAGAGCATTTGATATATTATATTAAAAGTTCATCATTAACAATTTATATACATTTGGATTCGATGAGTTACTTATTAAGTAAATTTAGGCTTGTATCTTTACCACCATCTTCAGCTTCATAGTCAATGGTGAATCCACTTTGTTATTTAATGGAATTCAAGGCATAAGGTAGGTGGATCCCTTGTCTCCCTATCTATTCACCATAGCCATTAAAGTCTTTACTAGGGTAATAGCACACAATATAGAGATTTGATTCATTCAAGTTTCATTTAAATGCCGACAATTCAAAATTTTCGATTTGACATTTATTGATGACTTATTGCTATTATGTGAAGTTAATCTTAGCTTACTTTAACTATTGGTGGATTCTTTTATCCCTTTCTCCAAGATGTATGGGTTGAGAATTAACACAAATAAGAGTATATTATATACTTCAACATGTGTGTAAAACGCTTCTATTTTAGGCTCCATTTTGGGTCTTCAAATTCAACATATCTTACTTTAGATATCTCCCTATATCAACCAAGAAACTTGTGTATATAGATTGCCTTCACCTTCTGGAAACTATAAGAAATAGAGTTGCTTCTTGGTATAATTAATTCTTCTCACATGCAAGAAGGCTCCAAATTGTTGCCTTAGTCCTTTTGAACATCCATATCTATTGGAGTTCTCCCTTGATTCTCCTTAAAAGACTAATAAACAAAGAAGGAGAAACTGATGACAATTACTTGCGAACAAGAGATGTAAATAACTTTAAGGTCTTGTTTGGTAAACAGAAATGAAGCAATTGGAATAAAAAGATAGGAATGAGAATGGAAAGTGAGAATTGAAATAGGAATGAAATTATTGATTATGCATATTTGATATAGTATTAAACAAAGTTAATAGTTATGTTAATATCTGGTATTAAATATTAAAAGTGATAATGAGATTTTTTTACTCATATTTAGTTATTATATAATTTATTTTGTACCTAAGTAATTAAAATATTTATATTTTATAAATAACTAATAAAAAATTTTGTGATTTATAAAATTATTAATTTTTAAATAATTACAAATGATTTTATAATAAGAATAAAAGTATCAATGAAACAAAATAAAATAATTATTAAAGAAATTAATATAAATGATTGTAATATGTGATTTTGAAGGTAATATTTTGATAAGAATAGATATTAACTTAATAATATTATAATAATATCTTTTATCTCTTGTTTCCAATTTTTTATTCCAACATATACTCATACTCCCCCTAGGAATAAAAGCCCAGGATTTTTTAAGGATTAATTCCATTTTTTCATTCATTTTCTTATCTATTATCAGTAATCAAACATCTAAAAGTTAGGGAATAATAAGCTTGCATTCCCATTCACCTTTTTGTTACTAGTTACCAAACAAGACCTAAGGGATTTAAGGTCAAGTGGTCATTTTTTGGTTATCGCAAGTAGGAAGAGGGACTCGGATTGGTCTTTATCAAAGTAATGAAACAAATGCTACATGCAAAAAAGAATATAAAGCTATTCAATTGCAAGGAGGGAATATGGGTCAAGTGGACACATGTATACTACCTATATGATGCAAGCTTTTAGAATTTAAAAGAAAGTAAGAAGCATTTATAGCCCCTAATCAAAATGCTTAGGTTGAGCGATCAAATTATCTCTTCCTTCAAAAGCTTGATATGTGATGGTAAGGATACTTAGTTTTGTTTTGATACCCTTCACCTTAGATTAGACTTGAATGCTTTTAGGCTTCAAAACCCTTACTAATAAGTGGTGAAGATTGTAGATGCAGCCTAAGGGGATTATCTATCATTGAGGCATATCTTCCTAATTATAAGTGATCGATTCATTTTATACCACAAACACACGATGTAGCTCTAGCTAGCACTATGAGTAAGGGTGGATCCTTCGAGGAGTAGAATTACTAGTATTAACAATCTTTTTATTATCTAGTCTAACAATCATGGTAACAGATATTTGACCAAATTCAAAAGTAGAACGATAAACTAAGAATAAATCAATATAATTGATCAACTAGAATGAAGATTAAACCCAGAAACAATCAATGAAGACAATGGTACTTAGATTTTGAGTCTCCTTACTTCTTGTACAATTAAAACTTCACACATTAATTTTAAACTAAAGTTTATTAAGCAGTGAAAATTCTTTAATTATGCTAATATCTTTCTTAAAACTATTAATAACTAATCATAGGTTGATTAATTGAAATATATTTTTAATTAAAACCCTAGAATTAACCCTAATTTGAAAGATTTATAACGACCTATCTCCAAGTTTGCATGCAACTCCTTTCAATTATGATAAATCAATCCATACAAATGATTTCTCAATCTTAATTGCATGAAATGAAACTTGAATCAACATATCTGTAATATTAATCAAGAATAATAAATAATACATAATTAAATCTCAATGAAACTAAGAATAAATTAAAATAAACTAGCATTACTATAAGGTCCATCTTAAGGTTCATCTTATCCAGATATCATAAGGGATTTAGTTCCAAATCATATGAAACATAACATCAATGTTAAAAGAAAAATAGAAAACTAAAAGAAATATGATGGAGTCCCTTTTAATCTTCATGAAATCGACTTTAAATTGATGCAATTCACTCCAAATAAGCCTTTTTGCTTGCTTTTGTTCTCTCTACAGTTCTAGGTCTTTTATTAGTGCCTCCCGAACTTCCTTTCTGCTTTCCCTTTTGAATTTTCCTTTGATAGTTTAAAAATTAGGTTTTTGAGTGGTACATGTATACAAGTGTGTTCATGCCTGTGCACTTTAAAAATAACAAGATTAGGGATGGCAATTATATCCGAACCTGATGGGTACCCGATAAAATTACCCGAACGTGGCGGATATGGGGAGCAAATTTTTACTCGTGGGGCAGGTATGGGGGGTTAATAAAAATACCCGTCAGGTATCGGGGCGGGTATGGGGATACTACCCCCATACCCGTTTACCCGTTTATCATTATATATATATATACACAATCCCTAATTTCAAATCTTCATTCCCCATCAGTCAACGCCGTGTCCGTCTTCTTCCACGGTTCCACCAACAGCCGACTGCCGACTGGCCCGACTCTCCCCTATTCTCGTCTTCTTCCAGCAACGCCGTGTCCCCATCAACGCCGTGTCCGTCTTCTTCCACCAACAGCCGACTGCCGACTGGGCCGACTCTCCCCTATTCTCGTCTTCTTCCAGCATTCCCTCTTCTCCTCTTCTCCGACGCCGACCCTCTTGTATGTGAATGTTCTGTTTTGGGTTTTATTTCTTCTTTGAATGTTGTTGTCAAATAGTATTCCTATTCCCTTTTGTCATATGTCGACTCCTTTCTCTCACTTGAAAGAAAATTTGATTTGATAAAGAGTAAACTGCCAATGAGCACATGCCATGGCCAACGTCTCTCTCTACTGAATTGAGTGTCCATTCAAAATATTACTTTAAAAAACAAGGTCAGGTAGGTGTAGCGGACGATCCTGTGAAATTACTGTTTACCTTTCCCTCTGTAAATCAATTTTTTTGTATTTTTTGTAAGGCATTTAAAAGTTTGTCTTTTTTATTTATTTATTTTAGATCAAGATATTTACCAGCGAATCCAGTGACTAATCCCCTTACTAGCTTGTAAGCACCTCACAGGGTGAAACAGCTGGCCCAAGGATTTAAGACTGCTCCATACCTAAAGTCAAGGATCGAATCCCTAACCTTTGATTAAAGATAGATGAATCTCTGCCACTCAACCACACCCTTTAAGTTAAAATTTGTGTCTTTTAAGTTCGAGACCAATTGGAAGTTATTTTCATTTGTAAAGTATAATAGAAGAAAAAACTTCAATTAAAAATTTCTCTTATCATAAATTTACCTTGATTTTGGCATTCGAATTTAAACCATGGAATGCAGGGATTAGTTGATAAACCCAAGCTCAAACGATTAAATTAGTTTAACTTAAATACTCTTTCACATCACAAAATCAGTCACTAGGTTGGATGGTTGTTCCCGTCTTTCACAGCCTAAAATTATCAACAATGGTTCTGGATGATAATAAACAAACGAATAGATTGGCCTAGGATGTTTCGTTTTCCCCATCGCATTGTCTGACTTGAACCTTAGGATACGATGTTAAAAGCTATTAGAGTGAAGATGCAATTGCAGTGGCTGAGCTTCCGTTCAATATCTTTTTCATGTAAACGTTGCTACTTGTACGGCAGGAAGAGTTGAAAAGACAAATTATCCACTATAATAATCTGACTTGAGCAAAATAAAAGGTTACTGTGCTTTGACTTTTGATATTAACCTAACCTAATTTTGCCAAGTTTTCAAACTTTACAAAAGTGTCCGGTGTCCCGCCTTCTCAATTCAACTGTTTTTTCGTAGAATGCCTACACGCTGTAATATAATTGGTGGGAGAGCCTCCGGTGCTAAAATTTATGGGTTCGAGTCCTCAATCTAATTTTCTATAAAAATTTGCTTATAATTTTATGTTAATTATTATAAGATAAATCATTAATTTTTAAGTTACTAATTCATTAAATAATTTGATATAATTATAAACTGAAAAAATAATAATTGCAAGTTGCAACTCTCTTTATGAAGGGAGGTAAAAAAGCGAATGCCATTCCATCATAGTTTCAGGTCCATCGTACGTGCACAGTGCTGTATTCAGGGCACGCTTCAGAGAGGGTAATAAGTAGCCGTTAACCGAAAAGGATTGGAATTCAAATTAGAGGCCCAAAATGATGGACTTTTCATTGTTTGAATTTGAAAATCTTTAGCCCGTTTTTTGTGGATTCCGAAGAAGGAGACCTTTTTGTCGTCTTCACGTGCGACATTCTTGGCAAAGAAAACGTCTTTATGGTCGATTTTGAAGCTAGGTACCATACAAACAAGTCATGGTCCGAGCAGGAATTCGCAGGTAACAAACTTAACTGCCATTCCTGCATATTCGAATTGCCTTTTGTCTTGGCCTTGCTTCCCAGTAACAATTCAGATTAGCAAAATTTAAATATACACATTGGTCCTCCAATTAGGGTTTAGATCAAATTTTAGTTTTGTAAAATTGCCCTCAATTTTTTAAAAATTAATGTTTAAACTAGATTTTCACCAACTATTGGCAAAAGTGACAAACGAGTCTTTCATGTTTCACAAATTCATTAAAAATAAAAAGTTAATTAGGCATTTCATAATCTTAATTGCTCAGCATTAGAATTAGATTAGCACAAATTCATCCGGTTCATACAGCTTAATATGTTATTTTCATATTAATTTTAAAAATCATCCTATGAATTAAATTTGGATTAAAGAATTGCGTCAAGAAAATTTATAATTTCAAATTTAAGCTATATGTCACATCACCATCTATGTCACCAAAAATGTCGTCTTTAATGGCAATTTCTAAATTTAGAGATAAGTTCTAAATTCGTATATATTATACCTATGAATATAAAAATATTTAGAAATAAATTTCTAAACAATTTATAAATATAGATATCGATTAGTTCAATTTTAATTAGAAACAAGTTTTTAGTTACATTAAAGTTATAAGTTCATAAGTTTAACAATATTAAGTTATAAGTTTCTAATTAAATCAAACAATATATATATAATTAGGGACAATTTTCTAACTAAATTGCCATTATTAGTGTAATGAGAATTAGAAATAAGTTTCTAATTTAAATTTTAATTTGCTAGTTCCATAATAATTAGAAATGTATTTCTATTAAAATTAAATAATTATGATTTAAATATGATTCGTTCATATAGCATTGAAATTGTGATTTTATGTAAATTATAATAATCATAATTTCCTTTCGAGCATGAGTTCATTTATTTATTTATGATTTATGGGTTTAGTGAGTAACTTCGGATATTGAAAATGCAATTTCAAGAAAATGCTCATTATGGGTTACCTAGATTTATACAAATTAAGGCATAGATGAGACAACTCATCATCACATTAATTACTCCAAATGTGATATCTTACTAGAAAAGATTTAATATAACAAGGTATTATTGTTAATAACTTAATGCAAGAGGTGTATTTTGAAGGTTGTCTAGCTTTCTTATAAGCTGAAGTGAAATACATGATAAGTGTAAATAATGTTTAGGGCTTAGTTTGATATGTATTTAAGTGTTAACTTAATCGTTTAGTATGTGATTAGGTTAGAATTGTGTTAGTTTGTTAATTAAGTGTGTTTAAGTGTTTTTATAGGTTAGTACAAGTATTTGAGCTTAATTATTATGTCTTTGAGGTACCTTGATGTGTTTGTTAGTATTTCAGGGTCAATATCGAAAAACGAAGAAGTTTCGGAGGCACTCGGGTCGAAACAATAGCCCATAATTGTGGTACAACAGGCCACGATCGTGACAGAAGCACTGGGTCAGCCCACGATCGTGGCCTATATGCCACGATGGTGATAGAAGCCCAAGACACAGCCCACGGTCATGGTCTGATTGCCACGATCGTGACAGAAGGCTCAGATGTGGCCCACAATCATGGCCTACATCGGGAAGATGCGTAGACACTAAAAAATGTCAAGTTTCGAGGAAGTTTTTGGACCTTTCGGATCCTAAAAAATCCTAGGGTTACCTAGAACATAACAGGTATATAAAGAATAAGACAAAGAAGATGAGGAGCTTTTGCATCAACCACTTTAGAGAGAAACCCTAGAGAGAATTGTTAAGAGAATGAGAAAAAGAAGAAGGAAGAGAGAAGTGGAGAAGAAGCCGACATCAACGTACTTCTCAAATTTGCAGCTTCCTGATGTCACTGCCTCCCGTCTCCATTTAAAATCATACTTCCTATTATTTTTTATTTTATTATTGTATGGAATTGGGAATAGCAGTTTGATGATAGGATTGTAAATGTTGAGATATTCTATACTCACCTTTGGGTTTTTTAATCTTTGATTTAATAAAATATTATTGTTTATGCTTATTGGATTTATTGTTATTGATTTTTGTGATTGCATAATTCAGTAATAGACTAAGAGGGTGAATCAAATGAAAAATAATTAAATTGGACTAACGAGAGTTAAGTGGTTTAATAAGGACGAGAGATTAATCAGATCAGTAATTGTGTGAAGAGAGATCTTATATAGGTTCCCGATAGTTTATTGGACAACTTCAGATATAATTAGGATTTTGGATATATTATTAATTGAGAGATTGCAATTTTCTATAATCTGATTAGGGTTTATAATTTAGGGTTAATGTTTATAACTCGAGAGAGAGTAATCAACCCTAGGATCGTCTAGGACCAATAATCCAATAATTCATAATCAATTAGGTTAGCATTAAAGATAGGTAAAAATTCTCCCTTTCTTTCAATTGATTGTTTCTTTAGGTTGATTCTTGAGTGTGGTTGCAACTACTACTTTGTTAATATTTTCGTAAATGATTCTTGGAATTGAGTTGCATGATTGAATTAAATTATTACCTTAGTTTTGTTACATTTTGAATTACTGCGAATTGTTTTGGCCTTAGATTTTAGGATTAGATTATCCCTCCTCATAGGATCGAAACCTTAGGTACTATGCGAACATCGCCTACACTTGCGGATTATCGAGGTTATTAATTAGAACTTACACATATCAGAAAACCACGATCAGTACATGACTTTACTCTTAACTTTGCCACAATTACAAATTGAAATATTAAACATGCTCTGGAGCTTATAATGGCCTACTCTAAAATCACATAACTGGTTAATGATAAACTTTATGAGAGAAGTTCGAAGAAATAATTGATTTAGACTTTATATATGACTGGTATTCCTATCAGAATTATTAAAACAATAGCATATTGAGTTTCTAAGTCATATGAACATTTATTCTTTCCATGTAGGGTTCGTTATTATGTATAGAACTAAGTTGTAATGAACCACATAAATTATGTTCATTAATGTACGTCAAGTTTAATATTATTCAATTTTATCAGAATATATGTTACATTAATTTTTTATGTTTGAAAAAAATCTTCTTAAATATGATAATTGGTATTTAATTTTCATATGAATGATGATTGAGAACATATATAATCTTTCAATTTCGTAGAAAATTAAAATTTAATTATACAATATATGTATGTATGACATGACAATAATGTGAAAATATAATATTTCTTTCTGTAGAAACTTTGTGTTTCCATTATGGTTACTCCATCAAAGAATATTGTTGTTGAACTTAACAAAGGTGAGAAATTGAATGGTGGAACATGAAAATCCAATATGTTGAGGCTATTAAACAATTAAATATAACCATGGATGTTCTTGAGGAAGGCAATACAACCTAACACAAAGGGGACCTTGATGCTTATGAAACATGGAAGAAAAAGAACTCATTGGCTCACATTATACTGAGCAGTATGGATAATGATATCATGTGTGAGTTCCGCATATATGAAACTATTAAGGACATGTGGTTCACTTTAGCTACATGTTTTGAAGGCATCTCAGTGGTCAAATTAAGGTCACTTACTATGAAGTTTGACACATTGAAGAAATGACTAAATCACACAATGCAAAAGCATAGGAGGCATATGTCAAATATGACCATGAGTTACGTCATGTTGTTTATGAATTATCAAATAAGCAAAAAGTATATGTCGTGATTTGTTCATTACCTCAGAGTTAGGAGTATATAAAGATGCAGTTAACTCATAATAAGAGTATAAAGAAGATGGAAGATGCTACGAGACATATTATATTAGAAGAAGAACATTTTAAAGCCACTAAGGTGTCCTTCGAGGTATATACAGTTGGTTCTAGCTTAAATGTAGTTGTGAATCATAAGCAAAAGCATTATAGTATATCCAAATGGACAAAACATAAGAAATATACCCATTATACTCAGTACTAAAAAAAGGCCAAGTAAAACTAACATGAAAAAGAAAAACATCCATTTAAGAAGCAAAACATGAAAAGAGTCAAGTAATTTAATTACGGCAATAAAGGTTACTTTGTTAGTAATTATAGTGAGCCTAAAAAGGTACAATCTTATTGTATAGACATTTGACATCCTTTGTAGATTGTTGATTTGGGAGCATTCGATCATATAGCTAAGGATAGAGATATCCTATTAGAATTATAGAAAATCCCATATAGAACATGATGGATTTATGTAGGAACAACCCAAGTGTTATTATATAAAGCATTGGAACCTACAAAATAGACATGCATGGTGGTCTATCTTTGATCCTACATAAATTGTTGTATGCTTTAAAGATTTTTCAAATTTTGATCTCTGTATTAGTTTTAGTAAGTCTTGGTTTTGATGTAAATTTCCATAGTGGTGGTTTGAATTTCTATCGTGGATATACTTGTTATGATCATAGTTTTATGTTAAATGGTTGTATTATTCTGGATGTTGTTTATTCAAATGGTAATATAAGTTATTCTTTGTTTACATCATCTAGTCATTTCAATAATGATGCAATTTTCTGGCACACTAGGTTATGTTATATAGGTCAAAATCGATTAAGTTGATTAGCTAAAAAAACTTTTAGGTGATTTATATCAAGTAGATTTACCTATTTATTAACATTATCTAACTAGAAAAATAGCGTGAAAGCCATTTAGAAAAGAAACATGAGCTTCCTATCCCTTATAATGGAAGCAAAGTACTCTTATTAAATTTCTAAATACTTAAAAGGATAAGTGTTCATAGGTGAATAAGGTAATGAAGGAGTAACATAATTTGAATCACAAGATGTCAAATTCCTAATGAATGACTTTACAAAATATTATGAAATAGGAAAAGACCTATTTCTATGCAAAACTTTGATCAAAAGATTCCATTACAGGGAATCATGAAGGGAAACTTTATCCAAGCGGGTTTATCTGGAATTAGAGGAATTAACTCAATGACACTTAAGATTACATTCCACTAAAACTTTACCTATCGTATCTGAACTGAGTGGGAGTAATTAAGATATTCATGAATTTATTTCTCATGAACCACATTTACACTGAAGTAATAGTGGTATGATTCCTTGAGATAGTTTTGAAACAAAAGGAGAAATTTATATGAATATCTCATAAGAAGATGATGATTTAAGGAATATATATGAGGCTCTTAATGGTCCTACTAATGAAGAATGGATAAAAGAAATGAAGGAAGAAATAACTTCTTTAAGCTCAAATCAAGTATGGGACTTAATTGATCTCTCTAATGGGCATAAAGCTATTAGGAACCAATGGCTTCTCAAAATAAAACAAAATGTTGATGGCAATATTGAAAGATATAAAGCACACCTTTCAGCGAAAGGATATACAAAATAGAAGGGTATCGATTATAACAATACATTTTCATTTATTGCAAGGGTTGCTTCAGTTCATCTAATCTTGGCTATAGTAACTAGTTTAGATCTTGAATGACTTCAAATGGATGTAAAAACTATTTTTTAAGATGGAGAATTAGGAGAAGAAATCTATGCGGAACAACATATAGGTTTCATTGAGACAAGCCAATAATATAACATGTATTGGTTATTGAAATCAATTTATGGTTTTAAGCAGTCTTTAAGGTAATGGTATATACGTTTTCATAATGTAATCATTTCATATGATTTTCAAATACTTACACCATTGTGTATATATTAAGAGATCTAAAGATAAATTTGCAATTATATCTTTATATGTGGATGACATTTTGATTACTTATAATGGTTATGATTTTGTCAAGCAACTCAAATATTGGTTGTCATTTGAATTTGAGGTGAAAGATATGGGTGAAGTGACATACATTCTTGGAGTTAAGATTTAAAAAGCTTGTTATCACTTTCTCAAGCGAATTATATTTAAAAGATTTTATAATGATTTTGGATGCAAGATTGTAAACTAAAAGGTAATCTTATTGCTAAAGATGAAGGTTTTGGCAAGAAGTTTTGCAAAATCACGCAACAAGAAAGGGCATAAATGAAGAAAAATTCCCTATTCTAGTGTATATGCAATTCTTATATATGCTATGATGTGTCAGATTGTTACGTTGTTAGAATAGTGAGTAGATATCAGTCAAGTCTAGCACAAATACATTAGAAAGCAGTAAAAAGAATATTGAGGTATCTAAAAGGTACTGCTAATTATGCATTGTGTTATCAAGGCAACCTACATATACAAAGGTATGCATATGTATACTGAGGAGAAGTTTTAAATGAAAGAAAATTTTCCTCTATATTATTTTTCTTACTTAATAATGGTGCTAAATCATGGAAAAGTAAGAAACAACCATGTGTTGCTTTATCCACAGTGGAAACTGAATTTATAGCATCTTCATCATCAATATGACAAAGAAAGGTTGATCTAGTAACAATCAACTATGACAAAGAAACAACAATCACTTATGCAAAAGACCATAAATTTCATTGTAAAACTAAGCACATATATACTTATGTGAAAGATGTAGTTGTACATGGAAAAGTGAACACAAAGTATATATCTACATGAGATATGATTGTAGACCTAATGACAAAACCAATTTCCTGAGATACATATATTAGGCATGTGAATTCACTAGGAATACATAGATATTAAAATGTAATTAATTAACATTTTTCCATGTACGTATATATAATGTATTGTCATGTATAAACACATATATTTATTGACATTGTTTATTAAGTAATAGGAATTACTTAATACTTGATATTGAAATATTTTTACTTCGTGTGACATTAGGGATGGCAATAGGTAGGGTTCGTTTCGGGTATTACTCTACCCATATCTATTTTTTATGACTCAATCCATTATCTATTTAAAATCCATCAGTTTTTACGATTTACTACCCATATCTAAATCCATTGGATTGTTTAGGTTTTTAGATATCCATCAGGCTGTTTAGCACATAAAAATATAACTTATAAATAAAAAATATAAACAGCAGATTTTTGCGAACGCTCCAAATCAAAATTACTTTAATAATAGTAAGTCAAGATTTTAATTTGTATGTCTTAAAAAACCATAAAATTGGAATAATAAAAATCATAATATTTAGTGCAAAGACAACATATATTTTTTACAATTAAGAACTGGAACAAAGATAGAAATATCCAAAGCTTCAATTTGTCTTTAGGTGAACTCCACAACATTCAAAACTCCATCTCCATATCATTTGCATTATTATCATCCTATAAGAAAATAAAATATAATGAAAAAGGTGAGGATTGAGGAGTAAAGTGGGGATTTTAAAAATGTTTCTTCTAAAAAATATTAATTTTTATTATATTTAACCATAAATATTCAAGAAAAAACAAAAAAAAGTTAATAAAAATAGGTAGGATATGGGTATCCGTCGGTTTGGGTTATCACTTGACCTATATCCAAATCCATTCTTTAGCATCCATTTAAAATCCATTTTTTAGCCTCTATGTCCATTTTTTCGAGTCAGATAATGCAGATATTAATCAGGTTGAAAACACACTACCATCCTTATGTGACATATTTTTTCATATGAATTAAAAAGTATGTTAGATAGATAAAAGATTGGCCTTCTCACACAGACAATCAAGTTTAGCATTTGTGATGACTAGAGACGAGACAGGTTTTAAGTTTTTTATATCAAAAGTGATAATAGAGAACTAAAGTAAGAAACATAAACCATGAATGTCGACCTAGATGATACACTAAATGCAAATTAGTTTGGAGTGATCATGTGGTTGTAACATCCCGTTACCTATGTTAGGGTTAGAATAGTAAATTATGAGGCATCTCTGAGAAATTAAGAAAAATGCACATCATGCATAAGTTAAGTGTGACATGTACTTTTTTGCACATTTATATGACTGTACATGCATTCATTGACATTTTTCGGGTATAATTGGATTGAGTTGTGATTATTAGAAATTTTTGAGAATTTGAATTTTATTTATATTAGAAATATTATTGATTAGTGGAATAGTGATATTTTAAATTTTGGTGAATTTTGGTGAATTTTGGAAATTTTGAATTTTTATGAAAAATAGGAAAAAGGAATCAAAGATATTTGGAGATAGTTGGATTGTAAAGATGGGAGTTAAAGAGATTAGTTCAAAACAAACTAAGTTAGAGCTTAAACCTTAAGAAAGTGACAAGTGTCACTAATTTAGAAAGTTGCTTTTATAACCATGCAAAAGTAAGTTATAGTTATCTGAGAGTTAAAAAGGGTTGAGTAAAATGTCGTAAGTGTTATGTCCAGCCACCTTCTTCGAACTTCCTTTCAACACACAAAGTTTTTCATCAAAATCCTTGTGAGGGATTTCTTTGCTTTTCCTTTTCTTAAACAAATCCCACCTTGTTATTTTCCTGTTCTGCTTAAGAAATAACCGAAGCTAGTCAGTTTTCATAGTGGAATACGTGATTTTTCTTAGAGTTTAGGGCTTGAAGATTTTGGAGTTTTCAACAAGTATTGGGAAAATCTTTTAGAGTTATGGATTTATGACATAAATTTGATGAATTCACTGTCATCTGCATGAACATGGGGGTTTACATGTATATATTCATGAGCACTGTGTTAATGGGATGAAAATATGGATATGGTGTTATTTTAGTTTTGATGATTATTAGTGATCAGATGTTGTAGAAATGAGTTTTAGAGTTTGAAATAACAATAAAATGGTGTATAAGATGAGTGTAGGAAATGAAAGTATAAAAAGGTGATATGCTCTATTTCTTCACTATGCATGTATGTTTATATGTATGTGCATACATGAGTTGATGAAAGCTTTAGAGATGACCAAGAAAATGATTTTTGAGTTGAAGAATAGTTGTAAAATAATGGTCTAAGATGGGAATGAGTGTTTAAATGGAAGTTGAGAGGAAACATGGAGATTGAGAATGAAAGTTGGAAATGCAAAAAGTTGACAGAGCATGAATAGGTTGAATATGAATTTTTGGCTTTTGATGATTTTTTATTTAAACTTGTATATTTTGGAGTAGTATGAATTTACGGTAAATGAGTTTAATGAAATAGAGTAGAAAAACTAGAAATAAAAATTTGAAGTGTTGGATTTGAAAAGTGGAAGTCATCTAGAAAATTTCTGGGAAGGAATAGTAAGAGAGTTGAATTTTTTATCTGAACTTAGGTGAATTTACTGTACTGATCTAGGCATATTTTGACAAAATGGTCTTCATGAAAATTGTAGATCTTTCTTTTAGCTCGACAGTGACTTTTAAGATTTCAGGTCAAATGCACCATCGTGCACAAGCACGACAGTGACATTTAGGATTTGCAAGAAAGCACCGTCGTGCTTGAAGATTGAAGTTGGATTTGTACCCTTGTGTTTAAGCACGATCGTGCTTTTGGGATTTTCTCTTTTACTAAATAGTCTTGTTTATTTTGGCCATAACTTCTTCTTTAGACTTCTAAATGACTTGATTCTTGAACCATTGGATTTGTAAGACATTGTTCTATCTCTTTACAAAAATTTGTAACATTTTAAATTGACTTTAAAAAGATTGATTGAACGAAAGTGAGAGAATATGTTGGAATTGTATGAACTGGTGTTGTTTTACTGAACGTACTTAGGTGTTTTGATTATATCTGGATCTATAGGATTTGAAATGAGATGATTTTTTATTTGGAGTAAACTATAGAAATAGGGCTACAAATCATATGAAAAAGACAAATTTTGATTTAGTCTCTAAGATGTTCAATTTCTGGGAGGAAGTTGTTCATAGTAAACTATTTTTGAATAAGAATAGTCTGAAAATGTTTGAGGCATATCTTCCAAATTACTGAACCAAATTGAGTGATTTTGGTGTCAATAGAAACTTAAGACATTGGAGAATAACTTTTTATAAGGAAATGTTACCTAATTTTGCCATTTACCTTATCAGATTTATTATGAAAAATTGAATCAGGAAGAAAAATCTGAAGTGGTCAATGAAGTTATGTAATTGGTTTCACATTGCTTTTTATTGGTCTAAATTATAAGTATACATGGTATTACTAAGGGCTTTGATATCTGAATGATTTGTTCATAAGGATCACGATAAAGTACCCCGGAATTGTCATTAAACATGCATTGTGCATATTGTATAAGTACGTGTGCATTAAGGAATATTTGTACATTTGTGCAAAAGTGTGATATTTGTAAATGTGTTTTGTATGATTTAGAGAAACTCATTGGACGCCAGTCGGACATTGTCGGACCATCCAGGCAATAGCCTTTTGCAGCATACTGTGAGTCAACCTAAATGATTTCCTAGGATTAATTTGATTTGATTTGATTTGATTTAAAATTCCAATATTACTGAACTATTTGCGAATTGTTTCTGAACTCTGGACTTGAAGTCCAAGGAGTTTATTAGTTGGGCATGTAATGGAAGTGTTTTGATTTGATATGAATTTCTGAATGACTTTGATTCTTAATGAAAGTTGAATGCCGGACTTAGGTCCGATGAATGTGAAAACTTTGTTTGAGCATTTGTATAAGATTGTGATATATGACATATTCAGTATTTGATGCATTTCATAAAATGCATGCTCAGATAATGGCGTTGTGACTTGAGTAGCCAGTTTGAAGCGATTCCATGTAGAGATTTGCCTCGTGATTTTTGATTCTGCATGTAGAGATATGCTCCGTGATTCTGTTCTGACTGAGCCCTATGGGCCAGTATTTGTATAAGTTTGTGATAGGCGCTCGGTCGCAACTATAAGAACGAATATGAGTCTCATGTATATAGCATTCATATAAGACTGAAATCCATGAATGATTTGCAAAGTTGTATTGAGTAACCCTATGTTGTGCCATGTTGTGTGAGTTATGATGTTCAGAATGAATATCTGTGGTATATGTGATATGTGTTTGATATTCGGTGAAATCATCAATGATGGTTCACTAACTGAGTTCACAAAACTCATAAAAATTGCAACGCGACTTTTCAGGTACAAGACAGAAGACCTAGTTCTTTAGTCAGGACTTAAGGAATCTTTTGGATAGAAAAATGGTTCAGAGGTTTGTCAGCTGACATTAGAAGTGCTGTAGCATTTATTTTGTAGTTTTGTTATAACCTATAAGAGGATTTGTGAATATTTATATGATGGAAATAGTGTAAGAATTGTTAAGGAATACAACCAATGGTTTTAAAATTTAGTGACTTTTGAGTAAGTTAGATGATACCATGTGTAAGTTGGATTTGTTTTTGCTCCAACATACTGTTGGACCCCGAACTTTGATTGGAAGTCAGACTTATTAAATGAGGAATCGGTAGTGAATGTAGTAAGTTGTGTCATATGCTTTACAATGATATTTGGAGGTTAATGCATGAAATGAGTGTTTTAAGTATGCATGTAGTGTGGGTAACATCTTTATAATTGA
>JANKOE010000206.1:25011101-25025601 GCA_026284465.1 Erythroxylum citrifolium | reverse complement strand
TTGAAGAAATAAATGAATTGAAGTTATGGAATACATGATTTCAAAATGGGAAATTGAAATGACTTTGAATGATGTGTAAAAAGAATATTAATGATTGAAAAAAATGAAGCGATATTAGTTAAGATATGATTCGTGGATCGATAGGTTGGGTCCCAGAAACGGGTCCCAACACATACCATTATCATAGGGTATGTACTTGAATGTCCTTTAGGTATTCGGGTATTTGCCTTATGGTAGTGGGATGTTGCAGTGGTCATCGTATCTATCTTAAGTTGCTAGATAAGAATTCGAAAAAATAAATTTAAGAGTAGACAAGTGAACTCAGGTTATACATTAAGTATGTATAAATCAATATTTGTACGGTATTGTATTTGTAAAATACATATGCTCTGAACTAATTGAAGTTGATACCGTAGCACATGACTCTTACCTTGTGTGCATAAATGACCATAAAAGGGATTAATGTAAGTCATAAAATCCTATGTGAGATCTTAGAGGTTAAGTGAACCTCATAATATAATTTTAGAACTCTTGTCTAATTCTTAAGGATTAAATTTATAGTTTGTTACTTTAGGACATTAACAAAAGATTATGTTTAATACGATCTTAAGGGAAAATTCTAGAAAAGCAAATTACATTCAATTCAAGAGAATTTAGAGCAGATGAGGGTCATTCTAATTGGTAAATCAGATAAGAAAAATATGTATTCAAAGGTGGCCAATGACTCTTAGTAAGAGAACTGAATACATTTACAACAAGATGAAATAAATTAGATCAATGGGCAATTAAATACGAAATATGACCTAGGATATAACATACAAAATTTACTCAATCATCGATTGATTAATTGAGAGGTCCTATATTCCTAGCATATATATGACCATGAGCTCTCGTTGTATATTGGTCATACGGGTTATTGGACAAGTATGAGAACATGCTGAAATTGTATTACCTAAACTCATTATGTAAGAATGGGAGATGATAACAAATGGACAATAAGTTTGAGATGTAGCCTTTCAATTATTAACTTTTAATAATTAGTTAACATCTTGACATTATCTATAAATATGAGAAAATTTTCACTTAAAATGATATGATAATAATCTTTAGGAAAAATATAAAAATACTAAATGAAGAATTTTTGCAAGAAGTAAGTTTCGTTTCAAGAGTCCTTTAACTGGTAGATTATAATCAAATCCAAGCAAGTTATTCAATTAATTAATGATGCATATGTTTTAAAAGATTGTATTATTTATCTATGTGATAGATATAATTTATTTACAATGGTCTTCACATAAGTTTAAAAGAATGCCTAATTATTTCCTATTTTGTAGAACATAGACAGTGCACATGTATTACAGTTATTAGGGTCTAGTAAAAATATAGTCTAAACACTAATTTTTCGAAAGTTTGAGACCGATTTGATAAAATTTAAAGTTCGTGGAGTTAAGTGTGCCTAAGATAAAAGTTGGAGGATTAATATGTGCCTTTTTTCTTCATATTACTCTAACTACTATTTCTATTTCATTTGGTTACTCTTTTCTTAGTTGAAGGGTAAAAAGTGGTGTGCCTACTAATTTTGAAGGCAGACATCTATTATTCGCGCAAACTAATTCCAGGGTCCTACGGCCCAAATGAAGTGGGATACGATTTCAATCTAGACAGAGGGCTGAAATAGTTTTACATGCATTGAATTATTTGGGCCCAAGTATAATCCGACAAATCCACCGCCAGCCGGGAGGTCAACCACGAGCCGGTGGAACATCAACACCAACAAGTATTCAAACGGGCCTTTTGTAGCCCATCGCTCAACTGCCATCTACTTACCGATTGTTTAAACCGAAGACAAGAACCTCAGCAGAGCTGTAGAATAGAAAGTTGGAGAAGAGGAGGGCAAGGAAGGTAACCTAACAAAGCTTAATCTGCTGCCTTCCCCTTTTCTTGGGCAAAGATTCTTCTTATTTCCTTCAATTTTTTTCTTTTCTATGGCATTTAGATGTTATATGATCTGTTACATATGAAATAATTTGTCTCTGCTTTTGTCTTTAACTGTTATTGAACCCATGATTAGATTCCTTCATTTTTTCAATTGCCGATTGTCATCTGTTTGAATGATCTTGCTCCTTCAACGCATAGCAGGACCTCTTGGATCAGCCCTTTAAAATCACTGTAGCAAACTCCTTCTTTGCGTTCTCGTTGAAAAGACGAAATTTTCTTCACTATTGTTAGGTGTTAAGCTTGATCATTGATGAACCATTAGGTGTTTGCGAAGATGGTAACTTGTTGAACTTCAAATTTATACAGATATGTCCAGTCTTTTCATTCTGGTGTGACTGGCTTAGTCTTCTTAAGTAACGCGATTTGGGTTAGAATTGAGCTTTCATACTCACTGACATGATTGCGTTCCAATTCATGCGCTTTTAATGTAGAATTGTGGGAGGTTGAGGAAGCAGCGTAGTGGCTGGCGCTTTCTCCTCCGGATTAAGAGGTCTTGGTTTCAAATATTTACCACAGTGAAACGGGATTTCTCTCATTTATATTACGAACAACCAAGACCTTATCTTGGAGAAACATTTACAAAGCAGTGTCAGAGGCGGGTAAAACAAGACTGAATGAATCCATTTTCTTAACTCTCTGTTGACGTATTTGGTTCTAAAGAGTGGTGAATCAATCGATTGACTGTTCACTATGTGGCCAGTATATTTTCTGTTGAACAAAATTCTTAACGTGGAAGCTGAAAAGACACAAAAGGAAGAAGGTTCAAAAGAACTTTTAAATGCAGAAGAATGCCACCAAATCGAGCCTTCTACCAGTAATAGGGAATGCCATAAGGTCTTGCCATGCTCACAATTCATTCAAGTAAGGCGATTATGGTCTTATCTCTGTTTCTTCTGCTTGTTTAATTTGTGCACTAAAGTTGGTTGAGGTTAGGATTTGGGGATAAACTCAATGGCTGTGATTCACTATGTTTCTTTTACTAACCTGTGGGTTGATTTTACTCGTAGGATTTAATATGTCTTGGTGCATTTAGGTACCACATATAAATCAGCTGAACTCTTGGGATTGTGGCCTTGCTTGTGTTCTGATGGCTTTGAATACCATTGGCATAACAGATTGCAGCATTAAGTCTTTGGCAGATCTCTGCAACACCACCAGGTATATTATTGTTAACCGCATTAAGTATCAGTTTTTGTTTTATGAAGGTTTGAGGAGGATTTGCTAGAGTGTTCTTAAGTCTAGAACATCAAGGCTTTGTCAAGTAATAGTTATCTTTAGTTAAATTTATTTTGTGCCGCAAGCAAATTGCCACTCAAGTCTTTCTGGTTCTACATTGATTTGCAGATTAGGTAATGGAATCCATTTCTTCCCAGTAAAGGTCTGCAATATTTTGTGCCTTGATCATATTGTCGTATAAGTTGTGTCTGGTTTTTGAATGATGCTTGTAGATTATGTAATAGGTTTTATTTATGTCTGCAAATTGAGTATTGGAAGTAGTAGTTAAGTCTAAGCAGCCATATCTGTTTTTAAAAATCTGTCTATTCATGATAAATTTTTAGGTGATATTTTACATCCCTTAGTGCTAGTTCTACTATTGCTTCTCTATCTTTTTGTTGAAGAAAATGTAAAACTTGAAAGACTCATGGTCTGAAGCATATGATATTCAGAAGCATAGTTTCAATAATATGCTAGGTTAGTTGTTTTCCTATAGCCTTGAGATTCTGTGATACTGTGAAAAGGGTGGCCAACTTGGGTTTAGATCACCCGTTCCTGTTACTCGGTTCCTACCCTATTTCATGAGTATCCATCCATCCATTTTCTATGAGTCCCATTTATTGAATGGATAGGTGCCCATGGAACAAGATAGGAACAGAGTAATGGAAACAGGTGATCTGTTCTCCCAACTGCACCAATTGAGTTATATCATATGCAAGCGTTTCTTTCAATATTTTCGTTTCATTAATTGTTGCTCATTTATTTACCTAATTATGACCTATCATTTGTGAGCAGTTACATTTAAATACTAATATGTAAAAAATGAAACTTTCCTTTGAGCAATGTAATGATTTAAAGGGAAAAGGAAAAAGAATCATACTATTGATAGCTCTTATTTGCAGCATTTGGACGGTTGACCTGGCATATGTGCTGCAGAAGTTTTCTGTTAGATTTTCGTACTTCACTGTAACACTTGGTGCAAATCCAAATTACTCTGCCGAGACATTTTACAAGGTCATAGTCTTTCATACTTACGTACCTACTTTTTATAGGTTAATCTTAGATCAGACAGTATCTAGCTAGAGTGTGTATTGTATCAGTTAATCTGGTCCATTCTAGGTTGGAAGTATGTAGATGCTTCTAACGCATGTATCAGATTTGTCCAATGTTGTTACTTCACATTCAAAGAACAAATTTAACTTGTGTATTTGGGCCATATTACCCAACAACAGATTGTATGGATGCTGCAGCGCCCATGTCCTCTTGTTAAATGAATATAACTTGCTAGTCATATTTTTCTTTCCACTCTATTCATAGAAGCTAAACTTTTGATTGTGCAGGAGCAACTTCCTAATGATCTAGTGCGAGTGGATACACTCTTTCGGAAAGCTGTTGATGAAGGGATTAATATACAGGTACTTGGTGTTCTTGAAAGAGCATCTATCTAATATAACATCTAGCAATATCTGATCGTAATTTTGTGTGGCTGCTGGTTGAGTTCTTAGAGCAATACTTGTGTTGATCGCAGTAGTTTGAGTAGGATGTATGTGAATTAAATGCAAGCAGCTATATCCGAACACAATTATTCATCCAGAGATGATCATTTGCTACCACCAAGCCATTCTCATCTCCACCATGAAGATGTTATTTGTCCTTAAAGATCGTAACTTTCTCTTTTCTAACAGTGCAGGTCAGGTCAATCAATGAAAAAGAAATTTCTCGCTTGATTCTGTCAGGGCATTATATTGCAATCGCGTTAGTTGACCAGTACAAATTAAGGTGTATAGCTATATTCTTCCATTTTCTTCTTTTCGGAACACCATTTCACTAATACTGATTTATCTGGCCTAAAATTTTGTCTTTCATATGCTAAAGTTATAGTATGTTTTATTTCTGATGTTGCAGATGGTCTTGGGTGGAAGCTGTTATTTTCTCAGGCATGAGCTCTCACTCGAGCTACACTGGTGAGCATTGGTACCCTTTTTGTGTTCAAATTTCCTCCTGTTGTTTAAACATCCCTGTGTCTTGTGTTGATACGTCATATTTTTGGGCACGAACATGAGTAGGTCATTATGTTCTGATATGTGGCTATGATACGGTCACTGATGAGTTTGAGATCCGAGATCCTGCCAGTTCCAGGTAATGTTGTGTTGCATGGGCAAATACGTGTCCCGTGCCCGATTAGTTGCTGAACTTCATAGAATTTTATTTATGCAGGAAAGATGAGAGAATCTCGTCAAAATGCCTGGAAGAATCACGCAAGTCGTTTGGTACAGATGAAGATCTCCTCCTGGTACTGGACTTCTGCTTGCTTGTGGTTTTGCATCGGATTGTAAAATAAGTCAATACAAAGTACTTAAATATCATCTTCTGCTTTTTAACAAGATTATACCCTTTTTTTTCCCTACATTTTGGCTAAACATTTAAAGGTTAGAACCCTTTTTTATCAAATTTTCTTTTTTTTGGTAAATGTTATTAGTATAATTGATGAAGTGTTATGTTTTGTTCGCAGATACATCTAGATAAAAGCAGCCAACATCTGGACGCTGAACATTGAGTTTCTTCCACCACCCAATTGTCAAAAATTCTTTTGCATATATGTTTTGTAGTAATATAGTATGTGTTTAATTAAGGAACTGGAGGGATTTGTTGGTAAATAGATTTTCCATTCTTTTTCAACTGTACAATGTCATGCCAAATGAAACTACACTTCATGAGCAGCTGTCCCTTTCTGTCTAAGGGTAAGGGGGTTTGGGAGAGCCGTATTTCTTAGGTTGGCTGAGAATGATGTGTCAGTCTCACTGTTGCTCGAAGATCTATTAACATTGTTCGGCAATTTACTGGTTGCTTGATCATTTGCGTGAGCAGTGATTTGCAATGTGGCCCATGTCAACAATATGTATACCAGCATCATTTAGTTTCACTCTTTGAGTTTGGGCATTAAATGTTACTTTAAAAAGACCAGTTGGGCCTGAAAACATGTACCGGATGGTTTGAGATGAGAACTGCGTGATTGCCCTAAATGAGTTGTGGCCAAGGTATTCCGAGTTTTAATGCGAATGTCAGGGCTTGGAATAATAATGTGGCTGATACTTGATATAATATGTTCTCTGCACTTGTCATACTCCTTTTTTTTTAATTGTAGTCACATGGGTTCTCACGCCAGTTCGTACTTCCAAAGACCCAAGAATTTAAGTACGTCCCCTCTTTTTTTTCTCCTGATACTTTTAAATCAGTTACACTTAAATTAATTTTCGCTCGAGTCAGATAGATTCTTTGTGGGAGGTAAGACTTTGACCTCAAATTTTAAACGGTTACATATATGAGGAGGTTTAAACTCACGACCTCACTTAAGTCAAAAAAGTCTCTTGCTAACTTAAGCGGGTAGGTCCCCTTTTTTAACAATGGTAGATAAGATTAGTCTACAGTTTATCTTTTTCTACCCAAACCCTTAACTTGGGATAGCAATTTCTGTCCTCGTTTTATGGTCAGTCAAAGAAACTTTACTGATCAAAGTTAGGCGACCGTACACTTTTTTTTTTTTGGGTTCCGTGGACAAGAAAGGTAAACCAATGAAAAAATCCTGGATCGTTCAAGTTTATAATGTATTTCGTGAAGAAAATTGGTGCGCTGATTGACTGGTTTCTTATGCGAAATTGTACAGCATCGGACTGACTTATTTAATACGTCCCCTTTGAGATGTCTTGCAATCTTTTCTGAGGATATGTCTGGATCTTAACCTCAAGGCTCACTGTTTAGGCCTTGCTTTGACTCTTTTGTATTTTGGTCTAGTAATTCATGTTAGGTCCGAAAACACTAGCATATTGTAACTATAAACGGTGGATAGAGTGTGGTGTGTAGTGTGGAAGAAGCAGCTGATGGTGGCGACATGCGACATGCGAGGCTGGGAAAGGAAGATTATGGTCAAAATGCTGACGCCATCTCGCATGTTAGTGGAAGACAAGCCCCAAGAATCTCCCAAAACAAAGCATCCGACACATTTCCCTCCTTTTCATTCAAATGTGAGACATGTTTCTCCTTCCTTATACACGCCCCACAACACTCGTCCACCTACTGAATTATAGATCCAACTACAAAAGGGTTCACTTCAGTCGATTAATTATCCTGTTTCCGCTCTAAAATTACTTCGTTTCGGTTTAGTGAGTTAGTAAGAGTTTTTCTTGCTCAAGTGAGATTGTAGGTTTAAACTTATCTTTATATATGTAGTAGTTTAAAATTTGGAATTAAAACTTTGTTTCTTGTAAAGGACTTACTCAACTCGAATGGAGATTATTTTAGTTTTGATATGAATGACTTAAAGGTGTCTTCTCATAGTTAAGTTCTTCCTAAAATATCTCGTAGGTTCTCATAGCTAAGTTCTTCCTAAAATATCTCGTAGGTAATTATAAAAAAAAACTTCGTTTGGGTATTTAAGAGAGAGGATCTTATGCAAAAAGAAGGATAATCTTAACTTTTTACATTACATGCTTCTCCAGCGGCATTGGCTGTGTAGTACGTTATACATTTAGATCCCAAAAACCAAAATAAAAAATAAGAGAGAAAACATCCACCATGTTGCGGCGTGAGACAAAGACACAGATATTGCTGCAAATCTATGGTCCCGGCCTGGTTGAACCTTATAAAAAACCATATCCTTCATCCTTGTGAGAGACAAGCTGACACTGTACTAGAACACTTGATCCCCTTCCTCTCCAAACGATTTCGGTACAGCTTCTCGTCCACAGGAATATATCTGTAAAGGTACACAAAGTTAAAAAGGGAACAAGCATGTGGATCCATTCCTAATTCTAATGACACATCTCTGTAGGACACATGAGAAACCTTAAATTACATACATGGTGGCTTGGAGGCAACTAAGTTATGTGGCAAGAAGTTGAGAAAATCATAGACATGTCATTCTCGCAAATTATTCAAATTTCGTCTCCTACTTTCTCCCGGTAATGTCCAAATGCATACTAGAAACGTACGGACTAAATCTTCTGTACCCATTACCCAAGATCAACCCTGTGCCACAGCTCTTGAGTGGCCCAGGGTTAATCTTAGCCAGTGGTTACGGAGGATTTCACTCTGGAACCACGACCCGTCTTCCACTCTGTGTTCACGTCTTCCTTTCTTTTATTAATAAATTTAATATAGACATGTTAAATCGGTTTCCTTCTAGACAATCGAGCATATATATTGCCAACGATTTGTTGCGAGTTAGTACAAAGTTTATATGTCCTTTAGATCTGATGGTGACTTCTGGATCTGCTCTTCACATGATGGCAATAAAGATGGATGGGTTGGGTTGTACGCAGTGAAGAGTTGCCCATAACCAATCTCAGCTGGGATGGATGATTGAAAGGTAACCATGAGATTAGCTTTGCGTGCAGATAGAACCTAGGAGCCGAATTTGGATTAAGAGCAGTGACTTGTCCTGCCATCTGGAACCCATTGGCCATTGGAGTTTTGCTGAAGCAGGGTAAAGGAATTACACACACGCACTCCTATCAAGGGATTGACCGTTGACCATCCTCTTTATTGACACTAGCGCATGTGACACCCTACTCGAATTCGATGCTCTCTATTCCAATCCAAGCTAACAATTAGGTATCCTATGCACGTGTTTGTGGGGCTTGCAGATTAGTTGGCAAAATCTGGTGCGGTAAACAAATCAAATGTTTTCCAAGGATCTTCAAAAGTGTAACGTATCTATCAAATCTACGGATAAGGATTACTACACCAACTTATAGACAAGATTCGAATGCAAATTTAGTTTGTTGTATTAACACCCAAAAAGGACTAGGTAAGTATTCCTTTGCAAGCAAAAAATTTGAAGCGGCAACTCTTTTCCTAATACCAGGAAATGAGTTCAAAATCTAACAACTTTTGTTTCCAAAAGTTGTTGTTTTGGTTGCAATAGAGGGACCCAGGCCACACATCACATTTCAGGTGGGAGTGATTCCCTCATCTAAACTAAGGTAAGGTAATCCAATAATTAGATAAGTAGTTAAGAGTTGCCGAGGACAGCTAGGTGAGGGAACCCCACTACTAAAGCAGTCAAAAGATATATACACTTACCGTTATGTTCCAAGTTCAAATTTCGAATGGCGAGAAGGGCCCAGTAACCGCAAATCAAATTACAAAAATTATGAAAAGAAAATTTAATGCTCCTACTTGGATAAAATAAGAACTGGAAGTGACATTTGATGTGAGCCGGGCCTCTCTTTCGGCGGGAAATTCAAAACAGAATCAAGTCAAGTCAAATCAAATCCAATCCTTTCATTGTCTTTCATACCCGCATTACCATCAAAAATACATACATACATACAATATAGAGATTTCGGCCCAGAAGTGTGTAAGGTGCATTTCACGCTCTGTCGTTTTCAAGAATATATTTTTTCTAGATAGTAAATTTTTAATGCAGATATCTTTCATTAAAAAAAAAAGAAAATCTAAATTTTCAATCTTTCCCGCCCGGAGCTGTCTCTTTCTGTTTCGGTTAGGGGTCTAGAAATTCGTTTTTTATTTCAATTACTTTTGGCGGGAAAGGTGTGGATGTAAGGTACGTGCCCGTGGTGGATAACGGCCGTCTTAACACTGCAGTTACGAAGGTGACGGCAAGAGACGGGAAGTGAGGGAGCGCTGACAACTGTACTATTGCCACGTAAACACAGATCCAGATTCTAACATGGCCAGAAGATAGGCTAAGCAAAGGGAGTCATGAGCTGTCCGTGAGGCCTCCTCGTCTCCTCTGTACACATTTTGGGCCACGCAAACGCTGCAGTTTTCAGCGTCGTTTTAGGGTTTTTGCCTTCCAGCGCCATTTTCTTTGACAAAATGCAAAAGAAGAAAGACACCAGAGTGCATAGATAGAGTCGAATTCATTGACAACGATTGGACTTCTCTGACGACGTCACGCAAAGAAAACAAGCAACAACCAGTGGCAAATAATGCGAAAAGATGTTCTTAATCATTATGTCTGTGCTTTAATCAGTCGGGCGTAGCAAAGTTAATTAAAGCACCGTTTTCCCATTTTTAAAAGATAATGGTGAACCAACAATTAAGGAACCAGAAATTAAAATGTGGGAGGTTGTACGCGTTATGACATAAAGTGGACTTGTGGAGCGAGGTTTGGGACTTGCTTATGCGGGAAGGAAGGATGACAACTAAAAGATGAAACATGCGTTGCTTTTGCCAATTCTCTTATCTAGTTTTCATTTCAGTAACAAAGAACGGCAATCCAAGCAAGCATTAATTTTTATAGTCTTAGTTCAGGGTATTCACCGGCAGACCCAATGATTAATTCCTTCGTTGATTTATAGGCACCTTACATAATGAAACAGATGGCCCAAGCGAACATTAATGGCATTATGGTTATTTTGTTTTTTATTTTCAAAACAACCATGGATTGACATTGACCACAGTAAATGGGTTTGCCTGCAATATTGAGATATGTTCGGTCATTTCTGTTGAGCTTTGGGGTATTTTTCAAGGCCTCCAACTTGTTTGAAATGCTGGTCATCGTAATGTGGTAGTATAATCTGACTCGAAATTAGCAGTTAATGCTCTCACAGGGAAGGCTTCTGGGGATGGCATGGATCAGCAGTTTTTGTCTGCCATTCATTTATTCTTGGACAGACTTTGGGTTGTTCGCTTCGTTCACATCTATAGGGAGAGTAACCGTTGTGCTGATTGGTTGGCCAATCACGCTTTTCAGTTGGATCCTGGGATTCATTTTTTCTCGACGCTTCCTTTGAGTTGTTCTTCCATTTATATGGAGGATATTTGCGGGGTCTCCTTTTCGCGAATGTGTCCTATTTAGCTTTTCTCTAAGGCTTTACCCTCATTTTTCATCCCAAAAAAAAATGTAATAGTACTAGAGAACGGGTTCAATCGGATAGAAAAAAGTAGGCCCAAAACCTTACATCTATTGATGACTCAAAATTTTGCATGACTCCATTTAGTTATAATGTACTTAACAACTTTATTTTCATATATTGAATGGAAAATGTGAAACAATACAAAACTCAGTTCGCTTTTCATTTCTTTTCCCGGAAAATGATACGTCAACACTCCAAACCACAATTATTGAAGGATCTTGCTTCTTCAAGGCTAGTAATTTCCTGCGTCTTTTATTGTATGTTGTGGGAGTAATATCTTATACTATTACTCCCACAACATAAATCAAGAAGACCGTAATTAATTTCGGCAAACCACCTTAGGCTGAATTTTGAACAAGATATTTTAAAATCCGGCCAGCACGTAAACGGAGTCCAAGAAAAGGACGAGAAGTTAACAAAATTCCATTTGTATGAATACCACTTCATCAGGATTGATCACCCGATGGCTGATGAATGATGCATGTCTTCAAATCCAATTGCTCGTTACTTGCACAAATAACCAACGTCAATGGCGATACATTAGATTTGTAAATAGCGCCCAACAGTGGACAAATGGCAGGGTTTTCCACATAAGGACAAATGTCTCCAACAACTGGGCCACTCCTCCACTTCTTTGCGCCTCTCAACCCTTCACACACTCTCTCTCTCTCTCATACTTTTGAATTTCTTCTATTGCATACATTTTTTTGAATCTTGTCTCAAAGACCATGAAACCTTAATAAAAGCGGCTTGTTCTCTACATTCTTCACTCGTACACTTTTTCTCTTCTCCTTGTTGGGTCCCTCTCCTCTGCAAAACCTGCAAAATCCCAACGGGGCCATTATTAAATCTTCCTCCACCAGCAATTTTCATTACACAATCTTCACACCTCTGTGTCCCAATCTGTCTTCAAGTATCTCTCTCTATACATAGACTAGTACTTATACAAATCATGTCTATGTCGCTTCAAGATGTGGAGTCTTGGCTTCCGAGTGAGTTTCTTACGGAGGAAGAGTTACTGATGGACAAAGACGACTTCAACAAACATTGTCCCTTGTTGAATCCCAGTATGAACTTTCCTACCGAGTTTCCGTACGAATATGACCCGTTCGGCACTTCCTCTGCTCTAAGCTCTCCGGTTGAGTCCGTCGTGGGCTCGACCGAGACAGAGAGCAGCGACGACGACGACTTCCTCGCTGGGTTAACTCGCCGACTCACTCAGCAACTCGCTGTCAAGCCTGAGGTACGCCAGTGTTTTCTTTTTCTTTCATCTTTCTTTCGTTCTATTGCTTGCCGGCTTTGAACAAAGAAAACAGGGTTTGATGTCGCACGCAATCTTGTCACAGAAGTCTAAGTGGGTTATGGCCGGTTCGCCCGAGTCGACACTGAGTGGAATCGGGAGCTGGTCGATGTCTAGTGAGGGAAGCCCAAATGGAGCACTATCGCCACCTGCGACACCATTTGAGGTAAACGACACTTGGGATCTCATCTACGAGGCTGCGGGTCAAGTTGCGAGGCTGAAGATGAACAGCGAAGGACACAAATTCAACAACTGTCGAAGCGGAGGACTGTTTGGTTCTTTTAGAACGCAAAACCCGGTTGCTATTGTCCGAAATCAAAACGCTCGATTATACGCGGACCAGAGTCGATGTGACCATGGTTTTTTACACATTAATCAGGTAAAAACTCCTTTAATGAAAGATGATTATGTTTGCTCTGTTTGTCAAACACATTGTGTTATCTTTGTGAGGAACTGTGGTTGATGGGCTTTTGTTCTTGTTGTGCAGTATCAGAACCGTGCGGCGCAAGAACAAGCATTAAGGCAACAATGTTCTTCAATATGGGGAAACCAACCGACCAAAACAGCCTTCCAAACTGAGCAAAAGCATGTACATCAGCTACAACAGATCCAAAACAGGGCAAGAATCATTGGTTGTGAACATGGGAAAAGCATGCGACCTTTGGGTTTGCCACAGTCAGCTTGGCCTCCTCTCCAAGGGCAACCCAGTCAACGCCAACATAACTCACCTGCACAGCACTCTAATTCGGGCATGAGAGCGGTTTTTCTCAATGGATCTGGTGTTAAACGTGAGAGTACAGGCACTGGGGTTTTCTTGCCTCGTAGATACGGCAATCTTCCAGATTGCAAGAAGAAGCAAGGTGAAGAGAGTTACAGCTTGAAAAGTCTGGTGTTTTTAGTTTTGGCGTTTCATGTGTCATTTTACGATACCGGTTGTTTTTCGAATATTCTACAGAAATTGACGTAGTTAACTGCTGTTGGTTTCAGTATGTTCAACAGTTCTGTTGCCTGCAAAGGTTGTTCAAGCACTAAATCTCAACTTCGACGACGCCGGTTCAAATGGTCATTCCCAGCTTCGCTACGGAAGTGGGTTCCGCTCTGAATACGGTTAGATGATACAGCTTCATTTATCATTAACATTTTAAGCCTAAATACTTCCACTGAAAATCAGTTTTTCACAACTGAGAAACTATTGTTTGCAGACGCTGTTCTGATGGCAAGGAAGAACGCTCTTTTAGCGCAACAGAGACGAGGTTTACGCCCTGAGAGTGCACTAAATCATGATCTGAGATTACCTCAAGAGTGGACTTATTGATTAAGGAGGTTTTGCAAGCATATGTTTGTTTAATGAAGCAAAGTATAGAGAAGTTAGTTTCCTTAAGACTGAGTGACTGCAATAAGTAATCCAGCATCTTTTGGGGAGTTTGCGTTAGAAATTTAGGAGCAGACAGTAGTTAGTTAGAATGGTTAAAAGTATTTTATTGTAATAAGTGGGTTATGTCTACTATAAATGTTTCTAAAGGGGCACAATGACATTTGGGTGGATTCGTGTTTTTGTTTAGATCATTGTCATTATCTCTGTTTTATGTTATTTAAGTAGGCCAACTTTTGGAGGTTTAGTCAATCCATCCACACCTGTTATGTTGAAATTGGCCCTTGCTCGATTGAAGCGTTCTAATAAGAAAAGCGTTGCATAAGTGGTTTTGTTATACTGTAAAGCTGAAGGTTGTACCCATTATAACTTTTGAGAATTATAAATCATTTTCTAATGCCTCGGGGCTCTTCGATCCACGCACAATAGAACCCACCTCGCCTGTCACACTGACACAGTGAGATATTATACATAGATAACCGTGGATGTCGGTTGAAGTTGAAGATTAATGAACTTGGAGACACCCTCTTTAACTGTTGGAACCCACTAGTTCTCGAGAAATGTAGCCTTCTAAGAAACATTAAGTTACTTATGGTTTTCGATCCAAACCATAAACCGACAGATAACGTAACTCTTGTTGGAGTGAGTAGCCGTGGAGTAGCCGTGGTATCAGAGCCATTTCCAAAAAGCCAGGAACATTTTGTGTCTGTCCAAACAGTCGCAACAACAGTC
>JANKOE010000206.1:24983862-24997023 GCA_026284465.1 Erythroxylum citrifolium | reverse complement strand
CTAGTGTTAGAATAGCATGTTGGAGTTGGAAAGATTGTATGTGATGAATCCTTTGGAGTTGAGATTCAAGTGTTAATAAGATGTACTTAGTAGTTAAATGGATATGAAGTGATTTTTGCACTAGAAGGGTGGAATTGGAGGAGATTATAAGAAAAGGGGATGTTAAAATGGATTTAGGATTCATTAGAGGGGTTTTGGAGGGTGAAAAATTTTGTTACACTCGAAGGTTACACGATCTGCCCGTGTGAATTCACACAGGCCGTGTATTCCTGATATTGAAAAATTGCCAAACCCATGGGTTATCCGGTCTACCTGTGTGAATTTACACAATCCGTGTTTAGAACCTCGAAATGAAATCACCAGACCCGTGGGTTACACAGTCTGCTCGTTTAAATTCATACGGTTTGTGTGTTCCTAACGCAGAAGCACAATCAGACCTGAAAGAAACACGGGTTGCCCTTGTGATTTCACACGGTTTGTGCTTTGTACAATTCATAGAATTTCACTTCTGAGTCTAAGAAGGTTGTAGATCTAGAAGTCATCTTTTAAACCGTATAAAAATGACATCAATCAGACATTTGCAGTGAAAGTTATAGCAATTGCACCAAGGCAGGTACAAAATGATTAAGGACATAAACATGTTGGATGCTTTTGGTCATAACTTCATCATCCGTCCTCTAAATGAAGTGATTCTTGAAGCGATAGATTCCTAACACGTTTTTCTACCTTTCCAAAAAAAAAATTGATAGCTATTGGTGTTGAATTCAAAAAGATTTATAGAAAGAAAGTGAAGGTTCATTAAAATAACCCTACAAGGAAACCTGCTTAAGCGTTTCGACTCCGGATAGTTGGGTTCTGGGAATGAGGTCTAACATCTTAGGCTCCGGGAACTGGACTCAACACCATAACATTGATTTAGACTTTGTGTGGCATCTATATTCATGGCATGCAACATGATAGCTGTAATTTATAAAGTATCAATAAAATTTAGAGCAAACCGGCATAAATCATGATAGTTTATTACCTATATAATCTCTCACAATATTGTTTAACACTTAAAAGAAACAGTATAGAACACCAAAACATTAAGACACAAACACACTTCATTCATAAAATTGTAACATAGAATCATGGAAGATAGTCTATGACAAAATGCTCATTCTAGAAACAAGCTACTATGAGATTCCCAGTACCACTCAACTAATACGAACAATGTAGGCACAAACACCGAGAAAAGTGAAAGAAACCTAACCAAACGTTTCAATTGACCAGACTTCAAACTTTTTCCCGTCCTCTTTAATTAGGAGCGGTCGCAGTTAGGACTTCATTCACCAGCTGGCCTTCATGTCCTTAACCATGGTTTTGTCCAGCAACTTATACCTCCTCAAAAAGCTCCCAGTGCTTCTTCTCTCCGTTTGATCCCACATGGCTACCATCTAAGACTTGTCTGTCTAACATCATCAGGTTTGACATCAGTGATCTATGACTCTGTCCTAATAAGTAGAGTTGGGGTGAGTTCGTGGGCAGGCACAGCGAAGGAGTGTGCTCTTGTCATTGATAGTTGAAGGTAGATAAATGTTATCAAATAAGTTTCTTAAATTTGAAAGCTAACTACCCAGATTCTAGTGCTTTACTTCAGAGTCATCTAATTAATTTTTAAAAGAAACATTAGTAACGTAAATTAATTTTCAAAAAAGCCATTACTAATGTAAATCAATTTTTAAAAAAAACATTACTAACATAAATTAATTTTCAAAAAAGACATTACTAACGTAAATTAATTTTCAAAAAAAATTACTAACATAAATTAATCGTAAATTGCTTATAGTATATATAATAATTATTATCTTACATAATATTACTAGAAAAATTAGTTTTATGCAGGAGAAAAATATTACTAAAGCAGAAGAGTTACAAGGCAATTTGTTACTTCTTAGTGCAAAGGGTAGGTTTTTGATGAGCAGAAAAAAAAGACATCATTAAGTATTTACATCGGGAAGAATCGGCTCTAACTCCAAAATCTTAGGAGGGCATTAAATCACTACCGCCTTAGGCAAAAACGTCTCATAACAAAGAACAAAATGTTACAATATATATACAAAAAAGGAAGCACAACATTTACAAATTGTCGTCGTCTACACTAGCATCCGAATCATCACCATCAATAGCAGCAACCTTCGATGCGCTAATCCTAAAAGAAGCCGATCGAATCTTAAAGGGTAGTTTTGCATTGCTACTCACAACCCCACATCCTTCTTCCTCTTTCTTCAAGTCACTTGGTGGCAAGAAGCAATCTATGGACAGTCCTTTAATGTTAAAATCCACTTCCTCGATCGCCCACACCTCTTCCATTCTCGTCCTGGAATGACTTTCAGAGTTTTCTCCGAACCTAAACAGTGACACTGATGTTCTTCCCGCGTGTGCTATGTTGATGCCGTCTATGGTTCGATAATCTCTGATTTTGGACTCCATTGTGGTCTCCCAAAATATGCTTTGAGTTGCAGAGGCTTTGATTCTCAGAAGATGAGAGTCTTCTAATTGGACTAGTAGCCCTGTTCTTTGGCTAAAATAGCCCCACACTGTGTGCTTTATTATATCTACGTTGCTGCTGCTTCTTGCTATTAGTGAGGAAGATTCAGCTTCTAGTTTTAGTATGAAGCAGTCCTCGTCGTCGATTGCCTTCTCGCCGACGCAAATCGAATTGGAGAATAAATTGGCCGTGGACTTTGGATCAAGACCCTGCATAATAAGATTCAGGATAATGAGAAAATAGTACAACATTTTTGCTTTGATCCAGCAGCCCATATAGATAGGCTTTGGATGACTTGAAGCCTAGCAAATCATACCGTTGACCTTTTCCAAAAAAATTATCTGAAAAAAGAAAGAACACCAAAAGATTTGACTTCTACTTATGGACTTGGTTTCCAACTAAACTAACTGACCCTACAAAGTGGCCGGGCTGCTTGATAAATAATGTGAACAACATTTTTCCTGCCCGCCGTTAACTTTGAAAGGAAGAAATAACGGTGTAACTGTACATTCATTTACACTACACCTAACGTAAAACCTTGGATTGTTGAGAAATTTTTACCTGGAGGAAACGCCTAAGAGGCCTTGGTGGGCCTCTAGAAGCATGAGAGTGGTGCCAAGGGGTCTGTCTCCAAGCCACCTTCCCGTCACTCCCCGCACTAATTTTGCAACCAGAGACCACCAACTCCAAGCACCATAAGTCAGGCCTCTTTTGCCATAGAACAAACCCACCCATCTCTCCATGTCCTTGTCTTGAGTTCTTCATCTTCATTACCTTGCTGCTGGGCGCCCCTTCACCTCCGCAGAACTCTGAAGCCGCCATCTTCACCTTCCCCATTGCGTACATGCTATCCACTGAATTCAATGCTCCCTCACCACCCACCGCGGCTATATATTGATGCACAATGTATTTCGCCATCGATGCTTCCTGATGCAACACAGATTAAGTAATCATTAATCTCCAAAACTGAATATTAAATTAAAATTTGTATGACTTGACAGGTTATTGAAGAGACTCACGATAGGTTGGTCTTTAATGTTGCGGTTAATGAACTGGTGATCGCGACTAATTGGAAAAGGGATCAAAGGTGCCCCGGCAACACCAAGTAAAAGCTGAATCTCTGCGTTCTTGTCTCCAAAGAGAGCCGCTACGGACTTGTCATGAGTGGTGGCGGCAGGTCGACTCATCCAGGCTTTCATGGTTTGCCACGACCTATTGCCAGTCTTGTGCGACGCAAACATCTCTTCTGGTATTGGGACCTCGAGCACTGTCTCGAGCCCATCTTCACGATCGAAATTCGGACAAAGTTTCCTCATCAGAAGAAGCGCAAGAGTAATGAACCGACCAAAATAAAAAGAAGAGAAACTGTTTTGCTGGGATGGGTATGACACAGAAAGAGAGAAGAGGGTAGGGGAGGATTTAGCTTTTGGTTTCGGAGAATTTTGAGTACTAAAGAGAGACTTGAATTGAAAGCGATAGTTTGTGGTGGTGTAGGATTGAGTGTGAATGGGTGTTTGTGCATCTATTGAACATTACCAACCGACCATTGGGCATTACGAACGTGGAACGCTTCGTCTATGTCGTGTTTGCACGCTCCTTTTTTTTTTTTTTTTTTCTAATATAACTAATCTATACATCCAACTTTGGTTGGTTATTAAAATATGAATTGAGTGGGGAGTCATCAAATCCGTCAAGTACTAGTTAAGCTAGTGATTGGTGGATATCATTCATACCGATTCTCAACAACCCCCCTTTTTTATCTTTTCACCCACCCGTTTTGAAACTTCGCTCAAAAGATGCAGTTTTATTTGCATAATTGTCGCTTTTATTGAATTGACGATTTCTCAACAACGTGGATTAGTCTTCAAGGAGCTTCAAATTTCTTCTTCTTTTTAAATGATAGGATCATGTTACCACAGGTATTGGATAGCTATTGTACATCACCTGACCAACCACCTTTCTAACCCAACTTTGATTGCAACACATAATTGTTTAGATTCAATGGATTAGTTTATGTTCTATTGTTTCACTGGAAACTGAAAGGTAATTAATTAGCAGTGGGAAAGAGGACTGCAAATTTTTAGGAGATAGGGGCTATTTTGATTTTAAAATAAATAAACATCTTCTAACGACTTAAGGACAAGCAAGCAGGTAACTGGATAAGAATCAAGCAACTCCGATTAGCATGAAAATGCCTGCCGACATCTTAATCAACACATCGTGTGCAATAGCAGTTGAGAAAAAATTGTCGCATTGGCCACTGGTTTCAGGTTAAATGCACTTTTGGAGGATCCGAGGAATTGGAGAACAATCACAATATGGATCCAATTATGTTACGCACGTTATGTGAGGAAATTTTAATACTAAACTGGATCTACTGGGGATGGCCAATAAGTGTTGAATAAAACAGACATCCTGTGTCTTGATATTTTAAAACTTTGTTACAAAACAGAAAAGTGTAGCAGTTATTATTGAGAAACCAGATCTAGCTGTAAGTATACTCTGCATGATCTTAAGGGTCCACATTGGGGTAAACGACAATGTACGGGCATAAAAAAAGATGAGATATGGCCATAGGGGTATGGTCTGCTCATTCTCATGTCTCCCGTATTTGAGCAGATCTAATCCCTGCTCGATCGGTGGGTGTCTCTGTATATGTTTTAACCGAGGTTTTAAAATTCGGATACCTAAGTTTTATTGGTCACTAGTTCAATCGATTTGAACAGTTCAATCGTCGATCGAACCCTAGGTTTTTTTCCAGATGGGCAACGAGTATGTATTTGTAAATTAGAATTTATAAATTATATATTTTAAATAAATTATTTGATAAATTAATAATTTAAAATTAAATAACAAATTTAGATTTAAGGAACATTTATAAATTTTAACGTATTTTTGGTCTTAATAATTACTGTATATATAACCCAATTAGTGAAACAAAAGTGAATGATGCACGGAAAATAAGAAAAAAAATGATTAAGCCACTGATGAAGGAGAAAGGGAAAAGAGGAGCACAAAATGAAGGGAAACAAACAGGGGCGATTATCCTGGCAAGATAGCGATAATCGCGGATTACTTATCGCAGGGACTGCCGGACTGCTTTTGGTTTTTTGTTGAAACGAGAGAATAGCTATTATCTCGCCACTCACAAGTCACAGCTGTTTCACATTTGGCTTACAGTTGGATAAACTTGGATTTTTCCCGATTAAATTTGAACCCGATTTTCTTCTTTTTAAAGGAATGGAGTCCACCTAATCTGAACGCAAGGGGTAGGGCGTGGAAACAATAAATAGTTACATAAAATCCAAAATCCCCAGCTTTCCTAAATAAAGTAAATCTATTTCGTTGTCTTATATCTAATTTTTAAGTACCCATATGGACCAGCAGTTATTTTGTCAATATTATAGTTTCCCGATTGGATCCAAGGAGATATGGTATCTTTTATTTTTTTTTTATGCTATCCAACAAGTTCTTGATCATTTAGGTTCATTGGTGTAGCTGCTATTTTGCAATTTAGCACGTTAAACTTTCTTAATTAACCAGTTGAATATTTTCTTTGAAACATGACAATCCTTTGGTCCAATCACAAGACTTTAGTTCGTCTATGCTTCAAATTGCCTATACCTCGACTTTTATCAAGGAATAGATTCACACGTAGGACCTAGATCATTTTGTCTCTCGTATAGAAAGAGAGGTTACACTTTAAAAGAAGGTAAGTGATAATCTTCACACAAAATTATATATTGGTCTACACCGACATCATACTGTTTATATGGAAGGTGTTAGGAGAAAAGAGAAAAATACAACCCAAATACAACTATTTAAGAGGTCAACTTAATAGCAACAACAAAGCACTCTAATCAAGTTTAATCAGATAATATCAGTATGAGAATAAAAAATTCAATAAAGAAGCAAACACATAGATTTACATGAAAAACCTTCCAAAATAGAGAAAAAAAAATTACGAGTTAAATCGACAAGCAAATTCACTAATCACAAATAAAGATTTATAAGATTTGATCTCTCACTCTATAACAAGAATTTTTTAACAAAGATTCAAGATTAAAACTGAAGTTGATGTGCAAATCAACAAACTCACAACCTAATCCCAAAATTAATCAAAGAAGGATGAGAATCAGAAATTACTTGCTCTTACTCTATTGTCTTTTCCCTTTTTGGTGTTTTTCTTCCTCCTAATTAACAAGCCTACGTCTTCTCTTCTTTTATATCTCGAATTAGGTTTTCTACAATATTCACGGTCATATACGCAGTCGTGTCTCTTCTAGTGTCACTTGAGCCATGGACATACATGATTATAGAGAGTTATACGATCGTCACACACAGCCGTGTATATGACCGTATAGGTCTTCACTCTTCACATGTTCCTTCATACGATTCCAAAGACTTAGACGGTTGATCCACATGATGGTGTAAGTCAAGGATACAGGGGTGTAGCATCCTATACGCTTATGTCTCTCCCCATAAGAACTTTATCCATCTTGTCTTCTCTTATTCGTCATCTCCACAAACTATAAAGGCGTCTATAATCACCGAAAGTCTCAAAATAGGATTGAATGCTCAACAATCTCTCCCTCCAGCCCAATTACGGGGAAGGCATGTTATGCTGATAGCTACTTGAGAGACATCCTAAAAAATTTACTACAAAGCTCATGCTTACTTCCGAGAATTGCCTTAGTCAATATATCATCACTATTTAAGTCCGTGTGAATCATGTTTAACATCAATTGTTGTTCCTCAGTCACAGACTTCAACCAATAATATCTGACATTTATATGCTTTGTGTGGGATACATATTATTTTTGCTCAAGTTGATAGCACCTTGACTATCATAAAACACTACATAGTCTTCTTGCTTCATATCCAACTTCTGAAGGAATCTTTTTAACTAAAGTATCTCCTTACTAGCTTCCACTGTAACTACATACTTTGTTTCAGTCGTAGATAGAGCTACACATTTTTGTAGCTTTGATTGCCATAAAATGGCTCCCCCTGTAAACTTAAACAGAAAACTTGAAGTAGAATTTCTTTCATCAAGATCTTCAATCATATTTGCTTCTATATAACCTTCTAAAATTAACTCTTCATCACCAAAACATAAACTCCATTTTGAAATACCTTTAAAGTATCTAAAAATATATTTTACTGCTTCCTAGTGAATCTTTCCTATATTAGACAAGAATCTACTCACTAACCCAACATCTTATGCAATATCTAGTCTTGTACACACTATAGCATACATCCGAGACCCTATTGCAGATGAGTGTGGAACATAAGACATACCATCTTTCTCCTTTTTTGTTAAGGGACATATATGCTTCCTCAACTTGAAGTGAGGTGTTGGCGGTGTGCTAACTACCTTGGCATGCTTTATATTAAACCTTTATGGCACCTGTTGAATATACTTTTCTTATGACAACCACAGTTTTCTACTCTTTTTGTCTTAGGTTATCTCTATATCTAAAATTTTCTTCGTAGATCTCAAATCTTTCATATGAAAATATTTAGACAAGTCCACCTTCAAATTTTGGATTCTATCAATATCTTAACCCACAATTAGCATATCATCAATATAGAAGAAGAATGATGAAGTTCTCACCTGAACTTCTTAAAATATACACATGGATCAACATAAGTTTGCTTGTAATAATAATTTGTCATAAAAGAGTCAAACTTTCGATACCACTGCTTTGGAGGTTGTTTTAACCCATATAAACTTTTCTTCAACTTGCAGACCAGATTATCCTTGCCTTTGGCTTTAACCTTCTAACTACTCTATGTATATCTCATCTTCCAAATCTCTGTGCAAGACGGTTGTTTTAACATCCAAATGTTCAAGTTCAAGATCTAAACAGGATCAAACCCAAAAATGTTTGAATTGAAGTCATCTTAACCATTAGTAAGAAGATTTCATTAAAATCTATACCTTTTTTTTTACTGAATCGTTTTACCACTAGCCTTGCCTTGTGCTTCACTAACTTGTCACCATCTTTTTTAATCTTGAACATCCACTTATTCTTCAGTGCCTTTTTGCCTTTTATAAGCTTCACAAGCTTGTATATATAGTATTCTTCTTTAGGGAGTTCATCTCTTCCTTCATAGTCGTGAGCTAGAAAACTTTGTCATCACAAGATACAACTTCTTGCACATTTCAGACTATGCCTCAGTGATAACCATTAGATATTCTGTACTCGAATATCTAGTAGAAGGCCTTGTCTCTCTTATCGACCTTCGAAGCTATGTTTCATTAGCTGTTGGATTTAAATGCTCCACCCACTCATTATCCTTAATAGTTTCATCTTCAGCATTGTTTGAATTTGGTTCATGCTGCTTGTCATTATGAGACTATATATGATCATCATCAATGTGTGTTTGTTTACACACTTCATCTCCTTCACCTACAAACTGCTTTAGATTGGAAGAAGAATTAACAATATCATAAGATGAGCTAATGTGAGTTAACTTATCTTCTTTCAGAAGATCAGTACCTCTTTTGTGTTATTGGTATACCACATACTTACTCCTGACCAACTTTTGCTTCTCTAGGTCATAGATTCTAAAGCTAAGTTGTTCATCGCTATAGCCTACAAAGATTAATAGTATTGCCTTTGACTCAATCTTCTGTTTCTAATCTTGGGCATGTGTCTAAATACCTTGCAACCAAGCACTCTCAAATGATGATATGTAGGATTTTCACTAGTCCATGCTCTCTCGAGAATCTCAAAATTCAGTAGAACTGAGTGAGCTCGATTGTTCAAATAATTGCAGTTCAGACTGCCTCACCCCAAAATGTCTTAGGCATCTTGGACATTCTGAGCATGCATTAAACCTTTTTCACAATAATTTTGTTCATCCTCTTAACAATCCCATTATATTAAGCTGGTTTGGTTTTCTCATATCTAATGTCATACGATGTACAATATTCTTCAAATACCTTGGAAGTATACTCCCATCCATTATCTATTCGCAAGTACTTCAGCTTCCTTCCAACTTCTGTTTATATTATAACATGAAACTTCTAAAAAGTTTCAAATACTTGACTCTTGGTTCTTAACGTATATACCTAAGTCTTCCTTGAAGCATCATCAGTTAATTATATAAAATATTTGTTACCTCCTAGTAACCCCTCCTCAATAGGGCTACAGAAATCTTAATGCATCAACCTTAATATCTCTATCTTCCTTGTAGATCATTCCTTAAAAGAGACTTTACGCTACTTTCCTATTCAACAATGATCACAAGAATTAAGGGACAAAGAGTTTTGACTAGGATAAGGGATTTACTAGCCAAAAAATGTATTCCCTTTTTTAATTATATGCCCAAAGCATCGATGCCATAGATTTGAAGAAGTTTCCCCTTCGACTGTATATGCTTCTCTACTATCACATAACTTTAAGTGTGTCTTGTACAATATGCATCACAATTCTCCTCGAGCAAACATTCATTGCCCCCTTGGACAACTTCCACTTCCTATCTGATCGTGTCGTTCGAGCTTTAAAATTTATAAGCCCTCAAATACCGCAAGTCCACGGGTCTCGACTGTAGTATACAAGGTGTCGATCTCACGATGAGGGTACTAGCCTAATCCTAAGTCATCTAAGGCTTAAAGAAAAGAATAAAAAGAAATAAGCACTGCACAAGTGAACACGAAAAATAAATATTGGAAATTGATTCAAGAATTGTTAAGTGAAAATTTTAACAAGACATAATTAAATTGAGCAGTTACACAGGTCACAATAGAAATCCGTCAAGAGAGTTAAACAAGTTATGAGAGAGGGGATTTTACCTATTAGTAATGATAATCTAACAATTTATGTGTTTACAGGATGTCAGTTCTAAACAGTTGTAGGGTTGATTACTTTCTCTCGAGTTATAACCATTAAACCCTAAACTATAAACCATAATCGAATTATGGAACTTGCAATCTCTCAATTCACAAATTACTCAAAATTCTAATTAGTTCTAAAGCCCTCTAATAAACAATCAAGTCTTGCACGAGATCTCTCTCCATGAAATTAACGACTATATTGATTAAGTGGTCAATTAGATCGCATAACTCTCATTAATCTAATCTAATCATTTTTATCCAACTCACCCTCTCAGTTTATTACCGAAACATGCAAATACATTAATTAATCACAACACCCAAACCAATAAACACAAAAATAGAGCGATTGATGGACCGCATAGCCCAACTCCATAATGAGGTGAATAAGTTGAAAAGGAGGGGTAACACCTTATCGCAGCAGTCAGAGCATCTGCCTTCACCAACTACATATATAACTTAGATGGATAAGTAAATGCAGATGTTTTGCTATTCTCAAGTCATTTTGTATGAATTCTTAATTTACAGTTATTTTCAAGATACTTATTGTTGTAGATGATAGTTTTTTATTATCAATGAGGATAATTTTTACTTTATATTATCAATCAACTTACTGTTTAGAGAAATTAAATATAGAAAAAAAATCAAAAGATTATCAATATAGAAAACTTGGGAAGAAAATGATAAAGCATCATAGGTTCATTTATCGACAGAATGTGCATTTCTGTTGGTAAATATCTTATTTCGTCAGTTTCGGTCCCTAAATATTCTGACGAATTTGCAAAACTTTGTTCGTTACTAACATTACCAACAGAATGACAATTCCATAGGTAAATTTAGTAGCTAAGAATTTACTGATGGACAAAAAACTTTTAATCGCTAAATATTTCGACAGATTTGCAAAACTTTGTCCGTCGCTAAACTTATCGACAGAATTACAGTATTCTATTGCCAACTTTAGTGATGAAATTCCAAAATTTTGTCTCTAAATTTTGCAACGGATTTGAAATGCTTCGTCACAAATTTAGCAACTAAGTAGTAATATTAGTCGCTACATTTTACCTACAGCTGCTTCTCTGATGACTTATTCTATCGGTAATTTCCGTTGCCGAATTAGTTTGCCCACAGAAAAACTTTATTTTCTGTTTGTACTTTTTGTCGCGAAAACCAACTTTTCTTGTAGTGTTTACACTTGAAAAATGTTCTTATTATATTACTTTAAAATTTATAATTTATCACTCTTAAAGACAAGAATTGATAGTTAAGAAATATCATGACATTATAGTTAATTGTCATGAATTTTGCACTTAATTATGAAAGGAATTAGGCTTTATATTATAAAGTGGTAGAGACTACAAGCAACAAAAGTAAGAAAACTTAAGAAGATTGACCCTAACAAAAAAAAGTAACTTAGGAAATATACATTTTATTATCTAATAAATTAAGTACTCAAAATTTCTTTAAATACATTTTATAAAAATATGAAAATATTGAATTCTTATTTGATTTCTCTTTTTACACAAAACCCTCCTTAATTTAAAATTTTCTTCAAAAGTCTTCGTGCTTACTTGAAATTCTTTAAGAACTCTTAATTTAAAGTATTTTCTGTTAAATATTATGACAAAGGACAAAAGCAATAAACTTTCACCACATGGACAACCATATCATAAAAATTATTTGAAGTTAGCAAACTATATGAGGATATATATCAAACAAAGTAATTTATTATTATTTACATAGTATTTATGTAAAAATATACTAAATTTAACATGTAATGTTATTCCATTATATTGATTAATTGTATTAACTAATCATATTTTTGAGTAATTAATAACATATTTATTAATTAATATGATAATAAATTAAGTCTTTCATTAAATTTGTATTTATTATGAAATAATACAAATAAATAAGATGTTCAATTTTTTATTTTTATTTATAATTTTATAAATAAAAGGTTAATTACTAAAAAAAGCTCAAACTTTCCTCAATTTTTTAATTATAGCCTGAACTTTAAATGTAGTAATAAAATGCACAAACTTTCAATTTGTTTCAATTCTAACCTGACGTTAGTCTCACCGTTATCTATGCTGACATGGCACTGCCACATGTCAACGGACCCCACTAATCAGACACGTCAACGTCATTAAGAGGAGGTTGTTTAATTAGTGAAACGACATCGTTTCATAATGAAATTGAAACGATGTCATTTGGATTTTGGAGAAAGCTTCTTCGTCAATCTCACACCCTAAATCCTTAAATCTAGAATTTCTTCTAGAAATTTAACTAAGTTTTAAACCCAGAAAATTAGAAACCTAGAAGTCCTAAAAACTCAATATGGTAAATGCAATTTTGTATTGATTATTAATTCAGCGGGTCAATGTAAGAAAGCGCGTAAGAAACGATGAGAACCAAGGAACAAGCGCAAGGGACGTCTTTGAAAGAAAACACTTAATAGCCTTAAAACTATTGAATTGATCCACCGACACCAGTTTGTTATGCTTTCTCAAATCATACGGTTTTCCTTTGATCCTTTTGCAACCAGGTGGGCTGTTTCTTTGAATGGAGCACAAAAGAAACCTATCCATTGCCATGAATGTGAGCTTGTGAAACAACACTTGCAAGCATGTTACTCTATGTGGACTATATGTTAATAGTTATCATTGTCACCAGTTGCCTATATGGGTAGAAAGCGTCATAGTCCGTACTTGGATGATTAGATTAGTAATTATATCTGCAATTACTTTCGGTAAATTACTAAAACTCTCGTATTAAATTCATACGGGGA
>JANKOE010000206.1:24866785-24881277 GCA_026284465.1 Erythroxylum citrifolium | reverse complement strand
AATTTTGTCCTTTTCTCTCAAGACTAAAAAATTTTATCCTTGCCCCCTCAAGACTAAAATCCTGGATCCGTCGCTGATGGCAAGGTAACGGAGGATGGTTCTCATTTGGCAACTTAATGTTCATGATGTAATTTGTCGAACCATATTCACAAAAAGTTTGTTCTTTTTTAAAGGGGATGAAGGGTACCATCGATAACAAATGATTCCGGGAACTTGGTTCCCTTTAATAAAGCCTTGTTTCTGAGGTGCAAATCTTGCAGAGGCTAATTTGGTTTCTGTACAGAAAGCTTGAAAAATATTCCGAGACTTTTTCCTCCCCATTGTCTTTCTTTTACGTTTCATTGTCTCCAACTAACTTATCAGAGTTGGCTTAAATGCCCAGACAAGAATTTATGAGTAGTGGAAAGAAGAGAATGAATTAGTCAAAAGCCTTGTATTGGATACCCTTTCTTGCATATGCTTATGTGGTCCACTTCAACTGATTTCTTGAAGTAGAAAATCATGTTTTAAACTAAAACCAAAGTTAAAGAGATGCTCGCTCTATAGGTGTGGTGTGCACTGCCTTGCTAAACTGGAACACAGCCAATATTGTAGCAGTAATTAGTTTGTATTGATTGCTGAAATTTATGTTAATAGGGTATTAGTCTTCAAAATGGAAGATTTATTTTTAACATGTGCATGGCCGAATATAATGGTGCTATTCATGGTAAGAGAATCCTTCTTTAATCTTTCCATGATCTTTTTTGCTTGTTATGGCAGGAAGGAACATGAGATTTTTCTCAAGAATAAGGTGGAGGGGATCCAAAAGCAAAAGAGGATGAGGACATCAAAAGGAAATTTGCATGTTTTCCTACCAAGCAAAGTGCATGGACCAAAGTTCCTCTCCAAAGGCCCACTCAGAACATCGCATTAAAGGGCCAGTTATCACCTTTTAGGAGCGGACATAAATGGCCCGCCAATGAGTCTCTGGCGTCCAAATGGAGGTTGGGAATTTGTGGCTAAGCGTAAGTCTAGTTGACGATTGAGTATTGACATGACTCGGATTTGCACAATCGTTTGGTAAAGTGAAAGCACGAGAGCAGTTCCTGAAAGCTGGTGGTGGCTTGAAGAATGTTTATGACACCTTAAGGTTTAGTACTACACATCTAAGTGCGTAGGAAAAGAGTGAGGAAAAAAAAAGCATGTATACAAAAAGCGAGTTTGGCAAGGCCCGAGCTTGGTCCTTCAAGATATGGAATGTCTCAAAGATTAAAGAGTCCCCAGTAGTCTTCAAATTTGTAGGAAAGATTAGGCAACTTAGCATTCAAAGATCACGTCAGCCTCTGCCATAAGCAACGGTCTTGAAAAATGAAAACAACTCTCCCCTTGGTCTTGTCCAATTAACCTCCTTTAGACTTTAAAACTTGAGCCCTAATTGCCACACCAAGCCGATTATCAAAACTTGAATGTTTTATCACACTCGAGCCTTTTCCTCACCCCAACTCCACGTACGTAAAGCTGAGCTGAGTTTCTTGCGTATAGAGAGGTAGAAGTAACTCAGGTTTATTTATATATGCATATCATTAGTGTTAAACAAAAAAAAAAAAAAAAGCCAATGCATGACCAAGTAGCCACAGGATTAGAACCATATTTATTGAACATCCTGATCTTTCCTACACATTTTCATTCAATGAAGTGAAATTTGATCTCGAGAGGTAAATTCTCAAGTCTCTTTTGTTCGTTTCTGGTTATTTCATCGATAAACCAAAGTTTCTATTACTTGAATGGAGAGTAGAGGCACTGGCTGACCCACTCCTTGCAGTCATCCAGATGTTTTGCAATCTGCTTAACCATTTCAAACAAGTTAGGACTAAGGTATGAGCCATGGGGTTGAGAATATGTCCTTGGTACTTACCAGGTTTGTCCTTTACATGAGACCCTCCTTATTGAAACCATGTGGCATATATCATTATACGGACTCGTGGAACAACAATATATCTACCAGGGTTTTTGGTTTTCTTGTATCAGATATTAAACCTTGAACCGACTGTTTTAAGATTGCAACAGACAAATTCACGAGTTCTAAATCTTTAGAATTTACCGTTTACACTAATAATTCAGTCAATACAACAGCGCAAGAATTTAAGGGACTAATTAATTTCTGAAAGTTGAATGTTAGTCGTCGGTGCTAGCGTGCAGGCCTCATGAATCAAAAAACTTTCGCTCTGTGACTGTACCAACTTTCAAATTTAAGAGCGTCTGTGGGAAAAGGAAACAAATGAAACGCTTGCAGGTTTGAAAGTTGAGTAGTCCAAGACTACTGCCATGGATTTCGACAGTGACGGGAAATATACATGTACCATTTACATCAGTGTGTATATATATAGAGACACATATATATACACACATTAAATACATATATATATAATATATATACCCACACATACGGATATATGATTATCTAGTCTTTGTACCCAAGTCTTGATTTAAGAAATGCGGCAGAGCATTAACATGTAATTCACCTTAAAAAGGGTGATGCCAGGAGCTATGTGGTCCAAGGCATGAGGCATCCCATTGAAGAATTGTAGTTATAGAGTTTATGTAACCAATGCAGGACCACTAAACGATAATTTCAAATGATGCAAAAGCTAAAAGACAAAAGCTTTAAAAATGGGGATGGCAGCTTTATTGCAAGAGAAAACTGCAACTTATTATAGGCACACAGCCAAATTCACCACAGTCTACATGTGATGCCCTCACAAAGATATCATGGAAAGTCTGAAACAATTGGTGACCCAATAACGTTGTTACTTTGAACCCACTTTTATATGAGGCGTCTATTCCTACACTGAATCCAAACACCAGATGAACTGTGTCTGGAAGTTGAATCCCATGTGTGTTAGAACTGAGAAGATTATTATAGAAATAGGGCAGGGTTCATTCAAGGTCCTTATGCTCTACTAGATGGGTAACAAGAACTGGGTGGATATAAAATTCATGTCTTGCAAACAAGAGACATGTATTCTCAGAGGTGCAGACTTTTGTGATGGATACAAACCAAAAACTTTACTTTCAAATCACTGATACATAACAACAGACGGTATCAGCCAACCACAATTACCACTATATGAGGGAAGAGTGTAAATATGGTGGTGGTAGGGTCTCTGCAGCACCATATAAAGCCCCTGTACGGTGCTTGCGATCCATTTATGCTTCACTAGTGTGGACAAGATCTAGCACCACACATCATAATCTAAAGGGTTCGATATTAGATAACTTCAGAGATAGGCTTTGCATCTAGTGGCTGACATGACTCTTTGGCATGGCCATGCAGTTGTTGCCAAGCACTCGCATGATTTTTGAACTTTCAGACTCAGTGTTGGGCTATGAACAGCAAGAAGAATGGCATCATTATCAACTAGCTATTATCCATCTTCTTTCACTTGTTAGTTATAAAGCTTATAGGAAAACGGAAACTAAAAGAAGGGGAAAGATCAAGAAGCTGTAGTGAAATGATAACAGAAACTATAGAACAGTGCCAAAATTAACAAAGGTTCGTCCCAAAATAAAACCTGGATTTCAACTAATCACAACAAACAACAGGCCCAGTAGTGTAACGTAACATATCTATATCCCTATTTAAGCAGCTCATTTTCGTTTCGGGGTGTGAATTTAATATGGATTTCACTTTAATTCTTTTAATTATATAAATAATTAAAAACCTTTAATAAGCAATGGGTGAATTTTCCAACCTGAGTAACCAAGTGGAATGTCGATTGTGTGATCCACTAGGCATGTCATGTCAGGAAAATTTCATAATTAAGCAAATTGTGGAGACGCAAATAAGAATGTCCTTTAAATATATCGTACAATTTTTGTGTGGCAACGATACACCTTGTTTTGAATCTAGCTCATAGTAATCGTCTCCTATGGCTTACGGACTTATTGGTCATAATTACAGTCATCATATAGGAAGCTGTCTTGCAAGTGCTTGTCCATGCGTTGACTTCTTTTTTTTAATATATATATATATATATATTTATATAAATTTAAGTTTCCTCATTATGTGCTGAATGAAATATGCCGTGGGATTAACAAACGCAATCAAGTGTAGGAATTATGGCACGTTCTACTTTTTTTCCCCCCCGAAATGACGTTAATTAATTACTAACTTTCCACTAATCCAAATTGATTTTGAAGCATTTGGTTATCCATTTGAGCCTCGCTACATACAGTACTGCATATGGAAGAAGTAAAAATACGGGATTTTCTAAATTTGATTCATTTAGTTACACTCGTTAAATGTGATTTAACATAATAAAAAGTTGCATTTAACTTAAAAATAATGGACCTATGAAGTAATTATTGAATTAGGCAGACCAAAGAACATGGAGTCACAAGATTTTGTGGATCTTTGACCACACCGGAATGAGCCTCTATACTTTAAGTTGGATCGCTAGAGATCAATTAAAAACATTTAGTTGTCAATCATATGATCATATTATTGACCTATGCAAATATAATAGGATCGAGGAGTCGATAAAAAATGTTTCAATTGATAATATACGATAGTTATAAATTTATTAATCTAAAATTTTATATTTGAATTATGATTAAAAGATGTAAGTCACTTTAAATTTTTTAAAAAATTATTAGCTCGTAATATGTTAAAATCAAACTCCACATTTAATTTTGAGTTATCGACTCATCAAATAATAATTATTTAAAATATGTAATTTATGACATTTAAAATGCATTTATAAAATAGTAAATAAGATTTTCGTCATTATTAAAAAAATAATAAGACCGCAGGCTTTAGATAATTAAAAAATGTTTACGAAGATGGTAATTGACAAAGCATTTGCTTGTGAATTAATAAGCATTAGAATTTATAAAAGAGAGGTTGGTAGAGAAGAAAGAAAGGGGAGTGGATCACCAAGCCTTCATGAAAATAAGCAAACAACAAAAATAATTGGTAAATATTTTCCCACCCAACTTGTAGGGAAGTGTATATATTTCTGTCATTGGATGTTGACCATCACTGGTAAGACCTTCTCCATGTGTCTGCTTTGTTATAGACTGGGGTCTACAAAATAAAATATATATAAAAAAACAGTTTTTATATGATTTGCTAAATCTTATGGGGCAAGGGTTACAAACAATAGTCAAATGAAGGCAAAAAGTTAGAAAAGAAAATTTTCAGTCCTTAGAGCTCATAAGTCTCTTTTATATTCAAGGCTCAGTAGAGCCACTTCCCTCATTACAACGAGGCTGATAGAGAGTGTTGTGTTTCTGCAAGGTAAGAGAGAGGGAGTTTCAAAGAGGTACAATTGTATAACTGGTCAAGTTTCCACTTACTATTATGGCAACCAAGAGGAAGCATCCAAAGGGATCGCATTGATCCTGAGTCCCATGTAGCTCCCAAGTACTTTTGGATCATGCTATCCCTTTGGATTCTTCCTTTGGTAGCTTATGAACATGGTGGATTTAGTTGACCAGTCTATTGCTTGCTTTGCTTTCTACTGCAACTGCAGGAAGCATCCAAAGGGATCGCATTGATCCTTTATTTTTCTCTCTTTCAAACCCTTTCTGGATCATGCTATCCCTTTGGATTCCTCCTGTGGTAGCTCCTTACGATCTGCTCTATGCACATGATGGTTCATTCTATGATAATCTCTTGTCGATGGGCATTGATCATCAACCTCCGAAAACCTTACAGATACAGCTCTTACAAGTCTGGGAGTAGGGCAACGCAAGTATCAGTGGGTCAAAGTAAGTTCATGGATAACTCATGTTTCAGACTTTATTTTCTAATTCCATGTGTCAGTTGACGTTTCACGTCGGAAGTTTTTATGAATTTGTCTGAATCCTGGTCATCTTATTGTCTTGGTCAATTAATTTGCAGAACGCAACTGCTATATTAGATGAAACATGTAGTACAAACCCGGAATTCCATGTTGGATCTGATTTTAATAAAGCCTGCAACTTGGCCCTCCTAGAAAACGGAGATCGTCTCCAGAAAAGTTCCAAGAGGTACCCTTTCTTGTAATCTGTTGTTTACAGTTGTCTTCAATTCGATTATCCAACTTATATGCAGATAATATGTTATTCTTCCCAAAGATGAGCCATGACTAAAACCAAGGACATATATATACACACACACATATATATATAGGTAAGTAGGTATATTTATCTCTATAGTCCTCGTAAGAACGTGTTTGATGATGCATTATACTTTTTAAAGTAAGGATAGGATCTTTGGCATATCTTTCTGTTTCCACAAAATCCAGTGTACATTTCATTTTTTTTTCTCTGATTTCTAATCCTGGAATTAGTAGAGCGTAACCGATAATCATATATCTAATATGTACATAGGACACTATCTTGTCCTCTACCCACATAAATTTACACATACCTAACTGTCACCAGAGCACATGCAAGATGGTGAAGTAGAAATTTTCATTTCACTGTCAGATATGCAGCTTTTATCTCCTACCATGTTACATGCAGAAATGCTGCCTTCTCTTACTAACGGGTTGATCTTCTGTTCATGAATAATTATCACCAACATAAGAAGTGGAAGCTAGCTATTTGCAACTGCTGGAAATAGAAGTGAGGATGATAATTTCGACAGGCTTCTTTGCCCCATTTATGGAAACCTTTTGATCATTGCACACTTCCAACTTTTCATGAAATGTGATTCTTTTTCCCACAAATGATTTAAGTGCGGCAATTAGTTGCAGAAACATTGAGTTCTACAGTTATAAAGTCAGCTTGTTGACACTATTTTGTCCTTGCCCTCTCACAAACAATCTCTAAAGCTATGAAATAGGTGGTTAAAGGGAGTTCAGATCTTCTGTCCAATTTTTATGGTGTCTATTGTATCCAGTGAATCTCAGCTATTCATTTATGCGAGCTTCACGTTTATTTATGTGGAGCTTACACGGGACCTGCATAAATAAATGGTTGAAATTTACTGGACACAATAAGACACTATAAAATTGAACAGAGGATCGTATTCTGATTAAAGGTCCCATATTATGTTAGAGACTAGGACGGTCATATGCCTCTGGCATTTTTGGTCAAGGGTTCCAAAACACACGGTTTGAAGACTTTAATTAGAATCCAAGGCAGTGGAAGTTGATATTAAAGGACTTCTTTTTCGGCTCTGGGCCTCACATTGAGTGTTCCAAAGGCAAAAGCATCGCACACATGTGATGATAACTTAAAAACAAAGTCCTCTAAAATATGGCCTAATGCTGAATCAAAAAAAAAAAAAAAGAGAGTCCTTTCTATACCTGAAAGCACATGCTCCCCAGTAGTTTTAGTATAGTCTCTTAACTCTTCTTGATCCCTTTTCTCACATGGTCCCAACTCCCAAACCTCGGTGCGTTCACCTTCCATTTTATCAGTCGAAACATTATTGTACTTTCACTGGTTAACAATCAAAGAATGTACTCCTGGAGAAGAAACTGCATTTACTAGCACATGTGCTATTGCATTCTCCTCGATCTTCTCCTCCTGATGATTGATTATCTGCAATGATTGCTAGTATGAGTTATCATCGACCCCTTTTGTGCTTTTTAATTGTTGTCTACTTGAGAAGAAGAGGAGATTACAATTTGAGTAATCTCAAGTTGAAGGACAAAAAATCGCATTTAATTTCGCACCCTTTCTGTGATTCTGTGTTGATGAGTGTTTTAATGGAGAATTCGCAGTCATGATGTGAAAAACTGTATTATATTATGTATGACTATGTAAATAACGTAAATAATGTTGACTGTCCAAGACAGAGAGCACAGGTCAAATTTGTTAATTTAAATAGATTATGAAGGTGAATGACGTGAGCTCGCTATATGTATCATAAATTTCGAAGTGTAAACAACTGGTCAAATTCATCGATGGAGTATCAAATGGAACAAAGAGATGGGTTAGTTCATGGCATCAAGCATCTCATGGGTGCACAGACAAGAGTACAAAAGATGTTCAAAGGTGAAATGTGTATTCCAGATGTCTCCTTCGAGGACTACACAAGTTTTGTCCCGAGACGCATAACATGCCAAAAGCGAAGCACAAGATATGTTCTTCTCCCTTTCCTCGGAGGATTAGGTGCTCCTTGCCTATTTCCAATTCCTTTGACTTCTCAATCCTGTTTCACGTTGTAAAGATCGATCCACAGCCATGAACTTGGAAGATTTGGTCGGCCTTAAGTATAAATTTTGAGCCTTTCATATTTGTGTTACAATATTTTCATAGATACCATGATTCCAATAATATGGATAAGATTGGAAGTTTGCCTAATTAAGTTTCAAATATCTGAGATAACTCAATTATAATGTTCATGTGAAAATTTCAAGCTCTATCATAATTTTATAGAAGTCTTAATTTGTAGATATGTAATTTATTACATATAGTTATTTGTCTTAAGGGTAGGTCATTGATCATGGTTTAGACCCGACATTTGATTAGTTAGTTATAGTTTAGTGACATAATTATTTAAAGTTATTATTTATCTTATACTTTTTTAGAGACACTTATAGTAAAGTCTAGATGATAAATATACATGAAAAATAAAATTATGATGAGAAAATAATTATGAGATTCATATTACATTTATATATTATTATTAAATTATTTCTAGTTATTGTTCTATTGAAACTAGATATTAACAGAGCATAGAAAGACTAGCACACGTTATGTTTCTTTCTTACGAAGGAAATAGCCAATCTCATAGACTAAGCGCTTGTTTGTTTTTATTTTTATTTTTGATTTTATGTTTTTGTTTCCAAATTCAATAAAAAAAACCTGTTTGTTTGAGTGCTTTGGTTTTAGTTTTTTCTAGTTTTCAAAAATTGTGAAAACCATAAAAATGTTTTTATTTTCTATTTATGTTTTTTCATAATCTGATTTACTATCTAATTATTAATATGAATTATGAATATTTTATTTTATTTAATAATTTAGTTTTAATTTTTGTAATTAAATAAAATAAATAAAATAAAATAATTAGCAATAAATATAATTAAATTTAAAATATCTTCAAAATATATTAATTTCAAATAAATTTTGATTTAATAATTAAAACATATTTAAAATAATAATAATAATTTATAAATAAATATAAAATTTTAAAATATTTATTTCAATAAAATAAAATAATATTTATTAATAATTTATTAATAAATATTATATAACATATTAAAATAAATTTATTTAATTAAAATAATTTATCTTTAAGTTTTAACTAATATGTAATTATTATCAATAATAACAATATAACTAAATTGACATTAACAATCAAACAAGTTTTTGTTTTATTTAAAAGAAAAACACAAACAGAAAACAAAATCTAAAAACCATGAAAAAAAGAATTGGAACCAAATAGCCCCCAAGTATGGAGATACTTAAATAAACATGTGACTATGTGTTAGAAAACAAGTTCACTAAACTAACTCTATATTAGAATTCCATTTCAAAAATTACATGTATGTTTATGGAGATTCTTCTTGTGATGAGTATATAAGTAATCATCAGACTTGATATGACCAAAGTATCTCATACAGAGATTTCTATATTTTGATACCACTTATGACTTTCTCTAATCAAGGATAGCTCAGTTGGTAGTCACTGGATATAACTTGAATTATATAAAGGTACTTGAGTGACCAATATAGGATTCATCAACCTAAAATAATTTGGGAGAATATTTCAATGTTCCTGATTAGTATTGATTTGGAAAATTCTTGGCTAAGATAGAATGACACTTTGAAAATAATTTTCAAATGTTATTAATAGAATCAATTACTAATGGTGAAGAACTAATATGAATGGACTCAAATTGAATAAACATTATTTTCATGCTCTATATATAATCAAAAAATTATATGATGAAAATATTGAACTATATAAAAAATTATGCATAAAAAGTCAAAACTACTTTGATATTCCTAAATATTTGAGTGTCTATGATGCGTTACTAGATGTCAATCTTGATTTATGAATATAAACGTTTAATTAGAAAACTAAAGATAAATTAAAGAAGTTTAATTTATCTAATCCTAAATATGAATTAAGGTTATAGTTTATATCTATTGTCAACAAATTTGAGTAAAACATTTATGTTTTAAGAGTGGAGTCAAGCACTTAAACATGAGTGACGTGAGGCATTGGAAAAAAAATGGATTTGTTTGTTGGCAATTGCAAAGGGAAGGTTGAGTTGAGCTTTACAACCTAAGCTTGACCATCGTATGAGGACTTTGGTAAAATTATTTCAATTTTGCAGGTTAAATAAGTCTCTGTGACAACTAGTATTAGAGCCTTAGTTAGTGAACAATGACCGGTGGAAGTAATTTGATGAATGGAGTTGCTAGATTAAAGATGATCATTAGTTCTCTAGCCCCAATGGCTAAGGGAATGGTTTCTTTCTTGGAATGTTTCGAAGCTATAACAATAGATCTTGATGAGACAAGGACCGTGAGCCTCAAATTTTTATTGGCAAGCAAAGTGTCAAGGAATTTAAAAATTTCTTGTGGGACATAGAACAATACTATGCATTGACAAAGGTATCTGATTCGAAGAATGTGTTGATCATAAATATATATATATATGGTGGACAATGCAAAGTTTTAGTAGAAAACGAGAACCCTCTAATGACATCAGAACAGGTAGACCTCTCATTGACACTTAGCATAAAATGAAGAAGGAGCTAACAGACTTATTCCTCTCCCAACAACACTTTAAGGCTTGCAAAGGAAGCTTTAAAGTGGTTGATAGCATTGTACGGGATTATATAAGGAAATTTACATCTTTGATGTTGGATAAGCAAAACATGTTAGAGTAAAATAAGTTGCTCAATTTTATAAGCTAGTTGCAAGGATGGGCACAAATGAAACTTTCTAGCATAATAACAGTTATAAATCTTTTTGTAAATCTCCAAATGACACCAACCATTTGAACTAGCAATGAGGTCAAAAAGAATGGTATACATAATGGCTTAGAGAAAGGAAGGGAAAAGATATGCAAATCTTTTCAATACAAGTTTAAGAAACAACAAATCGGGATATTGCTTGTTTCATTTATGAAATTCCACACTTTGGTCATAAATGCCAAAATGGAACGTAAATAATCAGTAAATCAATTCGATGGTCACAAATGATTAAGGACAAGAAGATGAAGACTCAAAAAAATAATTCTACCTCAATAATTATAATATGATAGGTGCAGTTAGTATTCTAAAGGGGCGTCTGAACAAAAGCAAAGGAAAATTCTATAGAGAAGAAAAATGATATATAGATGATGTTCCTATGAAAAATTATGACTAAGGAATCTTTGAGGGAACCACATTTGGACGAGTGCCCACAGACTATTTCAATGAGGGCGTCAAGTTCTTTTGGTGAAGGTGGTTTGTTAGACCCTTAAGTCTAAGTTACAAAATTATGTGAGTGTTGGCGAGTTTTGGCTAATGCTTAGAACTCAAGTAAATGGAACAAGGGAAAGACTTGTGAGTAGGCAAGGAAAATTGAGCATCATTGAAAAAGATTTGAGAGTAATCGAGCACTGATATGCATTAGTGCGTATTGGCAAAATCTTTGATAAGATATAAGATTCATACGTAAAACCAAAAAATGATGGTATAATTAAATCATCTAAGTCTAAGAGTGCGAGAAGGCATTTATATTTAACAAAGGTTGAAAGGTATGTAAACTTACAAGGTTTATTATACAATGACTTGAATTTTGGCTAATTTTGGTCTTGGATCAATAAGACTACAATATAGACACGCTTAGATGGACCATGCACAAAGATGGCTTAGGATGGCTAAATGGAAGGCTCATCAAGGTATTTCCCTTTAAGATATGATAATGTCGTGATACATAGGAAGAACATGCAACAAATGGCCTAGAAAAAGGGAAGCACTACCTTACAAAGTGAGAGCACTTCTTCAAGTAGTGAGAAAGTGGATTGAATGACGTGGCAATGGATAGGCATCTTCCAAACACTTATCCTATGTGCAAAAGTAGAGTTAGTGGCCTAAATTGGATAATTCCCCACTGACTTAGTGGGGTGAGTGGACGAAGTAGCATCTCTCTATTATTTTGGTAGACTTAGTGGAGAAAGTGAGTAGTTTTAGCTTATTTGGTCCCTAAGTTCATATAAGCCTATATATAGGCATCCTTTATAGTTTATTTGTATAAAGCATTGTACATTCAATCATCTATAAGAGATTTAAAAGCTTTGGGAGAAATTTCTTTGTGAGAGCTTTTAGTAGGGAGTTCTTTTGAGCGATTTTTTCATTAAGTTCTTTAAGTTGAAAGAAACTCGAGTTCCTTTGTATTATATCTTTGAGATTTGGTCAATAAAAAAGTTGGCTTTATTATAACTCTCTTGCTTATCCCTTTTGATTATTTATGTAAAATACTTAAAAAGAACTGAGAGGAAGTGATTACGAATGATATGACTCTGCTAGAACTTATAGAGGAGTTGACGTTTACTAGGAAACTTTAATGTATTAGGAAACAGGTAAGGGATCTCACATAGAGATGACATCCTCTTTGTTGTTGTTGTTGTTGTTGTTGTTGTTGTTGTTGTTGTTGTTGTTGTTATTATTATTATTATTATTATTATCTATTATTATCTTATATTTTTAATCTTTACCTTATTCTATTTGTATTGTGTTTTATTATTTTTAATTTTAAGTATTTAATTATATATTGTTATCATTACTATTATCCTTTATTTTTATTATTATTTAGGGTTAATAACAAAAAAGCCCAAAATTTTGTCAAATTTTCAATTAAAGCCAGAACTTTAAAAAGTAGCAATAAAATACTCAAACTTTTAATTTTTTCAATTCTGGCTTGATGTTAGTCTCATCGTCATCTTCGCTGATGTAGCACTACCACGTGTTAAGGGACCCTCATTAAAATGTGATTATTGAAACGACGTCGTTTCAACAAGAGACCACTGATATTCTTAAACTCTCATTTTCTATCACTTTCTTTTGTTCTTTGTCCTTCTTCTCACTACCATCACCATCCATAAGACCGTCCCTTTTCAATTTCTCCACAATTTTCTCCATTGTACTGCTAATACCGCTACTGTCGATATTGTTGTCACTCTTACTTATATAATTAAACGTTGCCTGAGGCAATTTGAGAGAGAGCTAATGAAAAACAAATTTCCTTGGGAAACAAACAAACACATAAGAAGATTCGATAGTGTAAACCTTCTTCTATCTTAAGCGAGTTTACTATTCCTAAACCCAATTTCAACATTTTCTTTTGTTGTGTAATTTCCAATTTGGAGAAAGATGGACAAATTCAAGAGGAAGCTAAAACTGAAACAAAACCATTAACAACTGTTAAAAGGATGTCTTGAATTATTCAAAAGTGGCATGTGAATTCTTGGTGGCTGGAAGTCTATTCACATAGCTCACCATTCATGAATACAAAGAAGGTCAAATATTGCTAGTTGAAAATTGTGATCAAATTTCGGCAAGTCTTGTGGGCTACATGTAGGTGTGCTTGAAAATAAGCCATATGGTTAGCCTATTTTCTTGACTAAGATTTATGTGCTAGCATTATAAATTGATGCATCCTCTGCATCTTTTGAGCACCGAAAATAGAAGAGAGAAAGAGTGTGGGAAACACTTTTGAGAGCTTCGTAATTGTACTAGCTACATTTGAGATTCATTGGGTAGAGAGAAAATTCTGGAGTGACACTTTGTAATCTCCTGTTATTTTCTCATAGTGAAATATCTCCGATTGTCTCAGGTCCGTGGATGTAGGCAAAATTTGAGCCAAACCACGTAAAATATTGTGTGCACTTGTGTGATTGTTTTATCCATTTATTTCTCAACGTAACCTACCGACGAAGGTTTGTTGATCCAAGGGATTTTTTCTCAACAAACTGGTATCAGAGCCCACGGTTAAATCTTTGTCAGTTGGATGATGGCATCGTTAGTAGTAAAATACAATGTGGAGAAATTTGATGGCAAAAATGACTTCAACATGTGGCGTATTAAAATGTGCGCCTTGTTAGTACTAAAAGGATTGCTCAAGGCACTTGATGGCAAAGATAGCTTGCTAGAAAAATGGGACAAGGAGAAGAAGGCGGACATAATGGAACAAGCACATGGTGCTATACAACTGTGCTTGTCCGATGAAGTGTTACAAGAAGTTGCAAATGAGCAAACTGCTGATGGATTATGGACGAAGCTAGAATCTCTCTACATGAAGAAATCCCTTACGAATCGATTGTATTTAAAACATCGGTTGTATACTCTCCGAATGAAAGAAGGTATGCCCATCAAAGACCACCTGAATGAATTTAACAAAATCATGTTGGATTTACAACATGTTGATATCAAGCTTGAAGATGAAGATCGAGCATTGATCTTGTTATGTTCATTACCTCCCTCTTTTGACCATTTTGTTAACACTATGCTGTATGGAAGAGACAAAATCACTTTGGAGGATGTCAAGGCTTCCTTAAACTCACGAGAGTTAAAGAAG
>JANKOE010000206.1:24790565-24801200 GCA_026284465.1 Erythroxylum citrifolium | reverse complement strand
GCTCTTCCTCTTGCTCTTGGATCAGATCCTCTTGGTTTCCTATAACAAACCAAGCTTAATCAAATTAGAATCCAAACGCCCCAAAATACTAAAAATCCTTTGCTGAAAACTGGCCCTTAGTCGCGGCGAAAATGTCACATTTGCCGCGACGAACGTTCGCTGCCACGAGAGGCACCGCACTCGCTGTAGCGAACGCCAAGACTCGCCGCGGCACATGACACGGCGAATCATCAATTAACTCGTCGCGGCGAGTTCTTGAGCTCGCTGCGACGAGCAATCGCAGAATACCCGAAACCCAGATTTTTCTGCAGATCTTCGACAGAAAACTTCCCAAAACTCAAAAATAACTTACCTAAACAATAGATCGTCACTTCTACATCATTTCTAAGCTCATTCCAAGCCAAAATCATGCATAAACTCATCAAAATCGTCAAACCCTAACATTTTGACATTACCGACTATCGACAAACACAAATCCTTCTTCCATACTCAATTAATCCTTGTTTTCAGTTCTAAACAACACTAAACAAGATTCAGACAACTAATCTAAAGCAAAGAAACTGAAATACTTACTTGGAATGCTTCAGATCTTCAAGAAATCGAACAACCCCAAATCTCAAGCTTTTCTTCTCTTCTTCTCTCTAACCCACGACTCCCTCTTCTCTTCTTCTTTTTATTTTCTTTTCTTCTCTTTTTCTACTTTTATTAATTTCCAAATGACCCTAATGCCCCCTCCACTTAAGCCTTAGAACCTCTCATCTTAAGTAAACTTCCTATAATACCCTTCTTTCATTAAATCCAATTACTCATACTTAGGCCAAAATTTTATCCCTTAATCATACTTTAGGCTATAATTTAATACCTTAATCAAACTTGAATTAAATTCCAACCTAAACATAATTAAATTCCAATTAACGATTCTAACAAATCCACAAAATTAAAAATCATGCCTCATAACATAAATAAAACAGGTTTGGGATCCAACAAATGCATATTTTCCTTTTTACATAAATTCGTACTCTTATGGAATTTAGTTGTGAAGATATTCACCGTAGAATCTCATTCCTATAGATAATAAAAAAATTTAAAACTTGCCATAATGATCTCATTGAAGTGCTTCAACATTCTCAATGCCTAATTTCTACTTAGATTTAAATAATTTGAACTTTTCAGAATTTTAAATCATTATTTCATTTAATACATATGACTATATCATATAAAATCATTAGCAATCTAATGAAATATAATTATTATCCTATCATGAATTGTTACTCCATTCAATACATCACTTGAAAAAAGTTAACAATTCAATGCCATCATCATCCTTTCACCAAAGATTTCAACTTAACAAGTTTCACAAGTTTCATATGATTCATAATCAAAAGGATAGATATATCCTTGTATGTAACTTTATGATTCTCGTTATGTTTATCTAACTAACATGACATAAAAGGATAGTCTCGGTTATCCAACTTTTATTCTTGCCATTTATGTTAAGCATAAGTCTCCTTTAATCCAATACATACAAACTATTTGTATAAAATTATATCAACTACTTTTACTTAACAATCTATTTCTTATCATACTTTGAACATTACAATAATGTTGAATCTAAATTCAGTATCAAATACTTATAAGCATGAGATAGAAATATATATGATCTATATCATATATAGTACAGGCAAGAAAATTCATGTAATTGTTTTCTTCTAATGATTACTATTATCATTATATAACAAAGCCTTTAATTGATGTCCATATTTATGCTTTTAGTAGGTTAAGTAAAGTGGAAAAATTCCACCAAGGTACTACACCTTTCAGCTTTACTCAATGCAACCTCTTGTATCTTGTTATCATGATGCTGACATACATCTTAGATGTTGTCATCAAAGTTTATGAGATAATAGTTAACTCAAAATGTGAATACATTTTGTCATCCATATGATTTTGACATATCTCTAAAACTTTAACACCGAATCCTCAACAAGGATTACAACAAAATTGCATAATGGACATACAATTTTCTTTTCTAGCTTTGAAAACTCCTTTCAAACATATCCTATGTCCAATAAATTTGGTTCACTAACTTAGCATCAACTATATTAAACAACGTAAGTTTCACTCAGAACAAATATAAATGTAAGAAAGCAAGCAATCAATTATATGCTATGATTACTAAATGAGATCAGGACTTTAATCATGTATTTGGTTCCTCCCACTATTTTATTCGAAATAATAGCCCTCACTACTATTAAGAAAGATTACTCTATTCTTTCTAGTGGTCTAAGATCCCATTCAAATATAATTAATTTTGAGTTTGCTCAACAAACCAACTAAACTTAAATTAGGTAAATAACAACTTTATTAATCACATCTCATATGAGTCCTAGATCCATTATGTGACAACTCTTGCCAAAACATATCTTATATGTTATGTCTAATCCTGCTTATAAATTCATGTGATCATGAGTTTGCTTATCCAAATTACATAAATTTAGTTAAGTATAACCCACTATTATAAGACTAAACATGTTCAGGTTAAAGCGACCTTGAGTTTGCTCAACAAGCCAACTTTAAACATAACTTTGGTTTATACTTATAACAATGGAAGGCAACAATCACGTTCTAAACTTATACTTAATATTTTAACGAGAGATTTTAAATTTCATCCGTCTCATCAAACACAAAGTTGCATGTAAAATATCACGCATATAAAATATACAATTCAACATGCATTCGATAAATATATATATCAACCATATAAATAAAGTATGCAACTTATGCACTCATAATCAAATCATTTGCGTAAAACATCAAGCTTCGTTTGATTCTAGTTACTGATCTTCATAATCTTAAATAATAATTTTAACTCATTGAAAAAATTAAATTATATTAAACTCATTGGTTCCTAAATTCAGTAAATTTCTATTCTAAATAAAAAATTATTTTGAATTTGAAAACAATTTTCAAATCCAACTGGAAACTATTTCCAATTATGTTGACTCCTTGAACAAAATTTAATTGAAAACAATTTTCAACAAATTATTCTACTTTTTTTAAAAAATAAATGAATTTTATAAAGATTATATAAAAGAGATAATGAGTACAATAGCTACTCCTACATACAGGAGAAGCTAAAAATGACTAAGGCAAAGCCAAGATGACACCTTGGAAACATCATGAAACAAAAACGACAACGTTCACTAGGTGGAGGTAAGACATGTTAGCTGTTGTTGATAGTTGTATATGGTAAAGAAAACTTCTCCTCTCAAACAGAGTATCGTGAAGCTTCTGAATTAGGGCGATATATGGATTCTTCATCTTCAAGAGGCGTTTTTGTCTCCTCCTGGGAATTCATCAGATGGCGAGAGTCTCGTGGATGTCTGGTGGTTTTGATGCTGGATCAGCCGGTTAGGTATTTTAATTTCTTCGTTGCTTCTTTAACTGTGTTGTGTGTCTTCTGTTTCTCTTTCATACATGTGATTAGCTTCCGAGCATAGCTTCTAGTTAAAATTTCAGTGAAGCTAGGATGATTGTGTTGCATGTCTGATTGAGGTTACAAAGTAGAATGAGTTTTTTGATTTCATAGAGGATCTCAGATTCGAGGACCTCTTTGGGCTTATTGGTTCTGACAAACCATATGAGATTTCTTTGCTTCCATAATCCATATAAATAGACTCCTAAGGATAGAACTTGGATCTGTCTATTTGGGTCAGGTGGAATTGTATGGTTTGTGAATTTTTGGATCACCTTAGTGATAGTGTTCCCCGGATTTAGCCATAGGCATCTGTTGGCTATAGATTCCCATACATAACTATTATAAGGGCATGTGAGGAAGAGATGATCTCTTATTTCCACATGGATCTTATACAATGGACATTTTTGTCCATTTGCAAATAGTGAATTCTATTAGCAGTATTCAACCTATTTAGGATTGCTAGCCATAGTATGAAAGAAACCCTTGGGGTTAGTACTTTGCTCCAAACAACTCTGTGCCATTCCACCTTTTGTGGCCTACATCTTATTTGTAGAAAGAAACCCTTGGGGTTAGTACCTTGCTCCAAACAACTCTGTGCCATTCCACCTTTTACGGCCTAAATCTTATTTGTAAGTTTATGGATGGGTTAGGTCTGCCAGTAAAAAGTGTCCAGATAATTAGGTTAGGGAAGATATGATGGTTGAAGATGCCTTAGGTTTTGAGGAAAGTTTTAGGTGCCCTTTGTGATCATTGAGTTGAGTGTAAGTTTGAGTAAGGCAATTTGAGGACTGCTTAGATTGTTGTAGTGATGTATGAGAGGTCCCAAACTAGTCCAGCTGTCATACCAGACATAAGTCAAGTTGTCATTCCTAATTTTACAAGAGATCCCTTCTTAGACTTTGTCCCTTAATTTCAAAATCTGGTTGAGAAAATAAGAGCATGAGATTGATTTCTTAATGCTTCATAGGCTTCTTTCCTTGAGAAAATAAGAGTGTAACCATTTCACCCAAAGAGAATTTTTATCCATAAGGATTTGCCATAGTTTTTTCAAAATTAGGGCTTAATTTATGGTTTTGATAGGAGTTATGTTTAACCCTCCTTCATCCTTAGGAAAACAAATATCAACCTATTTCACTTTAGCTGAACCTTTGACTCCATTTGGGTGGTTCCATAAGAAATTCCTGAGGATTCTTTCAGTGGTTTTGATGATACCTTGAGAGAGAAAGATGCGAGAGCTCCAATAAATACGGAGGGAGTTTAACATCGATTTGATGAGTTGAACCTTCCCTGCATATGACAAATACTAGTTAACCCATGAATTGACTCTTCTCTGTATTTTCTCTAGTAGTGGGATGCATTCCGCATATGAGAGTCTTTTGGTAAAAATTGGTAATCCAAGATACAGAAGAGGTGTCTCTTTAAAAAACATTCCAATTGATTGAGAGATGTGAGGGTCCAAAGTAGTAGCTTTTTTGGATATGAGGAAATGACTCTTTGTTGGGTTGAATTATAATCCAAAGAAGTTTATGAATTTGATAAGTTCTGCCATATAACTTTGTATGGAGTCCATCAAGGCCCCTGCAAAATAAAAGTAGGTCATCTACAAAACAGAGGTTAGTCAAATTGATCTTCTTGCATTTAGCATCATATCTGAATTTTGGGTTTTTGAACACTTCATGCTTGATGAGGGAGTTAAGAGTATCCATATAAAGGATGAAAAGGTAGGGGGACAAGGGATCCCCTTATCTAAGTCCTCTTTCTGCGTTAAAGAGTGTGGTAGGAGTACCACTGATTAGAATAGACAAGGAGGAAGTTGAGATACACTCTTTAATCCACTTTATAATGATCATTGGAATTCGTGAGCCATCAGCAGAGTCCATAGGAAATCTTAGCTCACCCTATTAAAATCTTTGTGGAAATCAATCTTGATTGTGCAATTTGGAGAGTAATTTGATTTGGAGTAGCCTTTTAGAGGCTCTTGTACAATTAGAATGTTGTTTCCTATAAGTCTGTCTTGCATAAAAGTGTCGTGGTTGTCACTAATTAGCAGAGCTAAGGTTTTTGTTTCAGTCTTGAGGCAAGTATCTTGGATATGACCATGTAGAGGAAATTAGTACATACAATAGGTCTGAATTCTCTAATATGTGTAGGATTGGAGCATTTGGGAATTAATCAAAAAAAGGTTCTGTTAATCTCTTTGAGTAAGTTCCTTTTGGAAAAGAATTCTTTGATTGCCTCTATAAAAAAGGATCTGTCTCACTCTAAGACTTCTGGAAGAAGTACCTATTTAGGCCATCAGGGCTAGGAGCTTTAGGGCCACCTATGGAAAAAACTGCAGCTTTTATTTCTGAATTTTCTACTAGTTTTATGAGGAGTTCCGCATCTGCTGATGTCATTTGTTTGAGGGATAGGGATCTAAGTTCATCTAACATAGCATTTAAAGAGTTAGGAGTTCCTAGTAGGTCTTTAAAGTACCTTACTACCTCCTCTTGAATTTCTTGTTCTGTCTGAAGATTAACACCCTCTTTGGAAGTTATAGAATGGATCTTGTTGTTGTTTTTCCTTGCAAGAATGGAGTTGAAAAAGAATATAGTGCAGTTGTCACCATCTTTTAACCAATGTACTCTAGCTCTTTGTTGCAAGAGAGAGTTGTGATTGTGTGTAGTCTTCAAGAATTGTGATAACACATTCTTTTCTCTATCAGGTAGAGTCAGATCAGTAGGATGAGCAGTAAGCCTTGTCTGGGTATCTTGAAGTTTAAGTCTGTAGGAGTTTATTGAGGAAGTTGTAGGCCTTTGTTGAGAATTTAGGATCTTCATTTGCCGTTTGATAACTTTCAGTTTCTGGACATAACAAAACTGTTGGTCCCTTGACAATTATGTATTGCACCTCTTATACATGCCTCCACAAACCCTAAAACATGCACTAGGAAGTTATTAAATCGGAAAGGATAGTGCTTGCTAACTTTTTGGATTAGGTTGTCCACTATAAAGGGGTATGATCTGAAAAGAGGGGGTTTAAAATGTAGTAAGGCTGTCTGGGAAGGTCCTAAGCCAAATATTGTTTACTAGTGCTCTATCCAATTTTTTTTCTGATGTGCTAAGCCGAATTTTGTTTATTGGACTAAGTAAAAGTATGACCGTTATACTTAATGCAACATCCCACTACCATAGAGTATGTACCTAAACATTCAGGAACATTCAAGTACATATCTTATGATAATGGTATGTTAGAGCAATAAATATCCAACTTACACATGGCATCATCTAACATAATGTAATAGTCACTAAGTTTTAAAACCATTCATTGCATTCATTCATAGAGCTTACACTGTTTCCATTCACCAAATATTTACAAAACCTCATACCAATTCTAGCAAAAACTACAAAAATAAAAGCTATAACTCTTTTGATGTTAGCTGACAGACCTCTGAGCCATAACTTAGTCCAAAATGTTCCTCTAATCTAGAATAAGGTACTAAGTCTCCTATCTCGTACCTGAAAAGCCATGTCGCAATTTTTACGAGTTTGCAAACTCAATGAGCAAACCATCATTGATGATTTCATCTAGCTCACATACACGAATCACATATTTCACAAATATTCATTCAGAACTTGTATATTCCAAATACTCACACTAACATGGCACATCATATAATCATTGTGAATCAGAACAGATATATACAATTACAAATGCATATGAGACTTCAGATTCGTTATTATTGTTGTGACCGACTGCCTATCACATACTTATATAGATACTGGCCCATTGGGCTTAGTCAGAAATATATATCACGGAGCATAGCTCTATGTGAAGAATCAAATATCACATAGCAAAGCTCTACGTGCAAGCTCTTTCATACTGGCTACTCCGGTCACAACGCCTTTATTTGAGCATGCATTTTATGAAATGCTTCAAATTCAGAATATGCCATGTATAATAGTTACATATAAGGCATAATCAAAATCTCATAGTCATCGGATCTAAGTCTGGCATTCAACTTTTGTTGAGAATACAATTATCATTCAGAATTGTCAAACAAATCAGAACACTTCCAATACAGTCCCAAATATTAAACTCCTCGGACTTTAAGTCCGGAATTCATAAACAATCACAACAGTTCAATACTTGGAAACTTAACAAATCAAATCAAATCAAATCAATCATAGGAAAATCATCTAGGTTGACTCACAGTACGCTCCAATATGTTATTGCCTGGATGGACCGGCAATGTCTAACTGGCATCCAATGTGCTCCTTTATAATATACAAAACACATTTACAAATATCATACTTTCGTACAAATATATAAGTATTCCATTATGAACATCTACTTATATAAAATATACACAATGCATGTTCATTGACAATTCCGAGTATCTTAATGTGATCTAATCATTAAATCAATCAAATATCAAAGTCCTCATTAATACCATTTGTACTTATTATTTGGACCATAATAAACAATGTGAAATCAATTTTATAACCTAATTAACCACTTCATATTTTCTAACATACTTACGGGTCAACTTTGCATAATTAATCTGATAAGGTAATTGACAAACTTAGGCAACACTTCCTTCTAGAAAGTTGTTTTTCCAATGTCTTAAGTTTCTAATGGCACCAAGATCATACCATTTGGTTTAGTATTCCAAAAGTTATACTCAATTTACTTTGTACTGTTCCATGAACTTCAACTGTACTCTGGATTGAATTTCAAGTCATATTATATAATTCTTAGAGACATAATTAACTTTTAATCTCTTCAAACAATTTGTAGCCATATGACTATAGTTCAATAAAAATTAATAATCATCTCATTCTGATGTCCACAGATCAAGATATAGTCTAATTACCGAAGTATGTTCAATAAAATCATCTCAGTTATCATATTCTAATATTCCTCAATATTTCACCTTAAATTCATCAACCAATACAATTCATAAAGCTATGATTTTTTTGTGGAGATGTAAATAAATGTCTTATGAAGCTATTGGTTCAAGAATTAAGTCATTTGGACATCGGATGAAAAAGTTATAACAAAAAGATTGAAAGATGTTCAGAAATGATTTCTTCAGAAAAATTGAAATCCTTAAAAGTCGCCGTCATACAAAAGCACGATCACAAATTTCACTAATCCCGTGAAGTCACCATCCTTCAAAAGCACGATCGTGACTTTGCTGAATTTTTAGAGAAATCACCGTCGTGCAAAAGCACGACCGTGCTTTTCTCTTCTTCTTCTTCTTCTTCACCGAATTTCTTTTCTTCTTCTCCTTCCATTTTCCTTTTATTTTCAGATTTATTCACTCCTCATTCATCTCTTCCGCATTTCTAACTCTAAATATAATCTCTACACAAATCAAATTCAAGTTTACACGTCAAAAATAACAAATCCAAAACTCTAACTATTCTTCCTCTCTCTACTGTAAATTTTTCAAAAGCTCAATCTCACATCAATTAACTCAAATAACTTTCAAACAATTCTTCTAACTCATTTTTAGCTCATCAATACACGCAAAATTCCAAAAAATCCAAGATTCCCACTTAAACATCAAAATCCGATTCTCATACGTGTAACTTTCCATTTTCTGCATTTTTCCCACATTCACAAATTCAATTCCACATTCATAAATTCTGCATTTTCCTGCATTTTGCATTCATCGAAACTCTACTGCTTTACCTTCTCTTGCATTCACCGAAACTCTACTGCTTTACCTTCTCATGCATGTATTAATTTATAACACTATTCATCATCAAAATCACGGTTCAACAAGGTCTCCAGCACATTTTAAACAACTCTACATTAACACCGAAACCACTCAACTTTCTCAATTCATGCATGAACTCATTTTCAACCATCAAAACATCAATTACACAACATCCAAAACAAACTTAAACACAACTTACTTGATGTTTCAGCAAAATTTCCAGCAATAATATTGAAGAACAAGTTTTGGTGGATGAGCAAGGAAAATAGTTTGGAAACACAGTGTTCTTTCGGTGAAGAAAACAACAAAAGAAGGAAAGAAAGCTACAGACATTTTCCTTCTCAAAAACACTTACTACGTGTCCACTTTGCATTATTACATTTGTCATCCTAATAAATCCGCCACATGTCACTACAAATACAAGCCAATTTTCATATACATATGTTGCCACGGGTCACACTAGGATTGGTCCAAAAATCAATATTTTTCTAAAATTCACCAAAAATTTCAAAATATCCTAAATATATCAAAATTGCCAAATCACATTTTAATCACATTTAATAACTCAATTATACCCGAAAAATGTCAATGAATGCATGTACAATCATATGAATGTGCAAAAATGTGCATGTCACTTTAACTTATGCATGACGTGCATTTTCCTAATTTTCTCAATACTTTCTCATAAATTACTATTATAGCCTTAACATGGGTAACGAGATGTTACACTTAAGATCTGCCACCTGTAACTCCTCCACCATGTCTTTCAAATCAGCTGAATAATTCTTTAGAAAATAGTTTCCTTGTGCCTCTAAGGGGTATAATGTGGAATTAAAATCTCCACATATTAGCCAAGGAATAGAAAGAGTGTTGCTAAATGATGTCAAGTTGTTCCATAGAACTCTTCTTTGGAATCGAAAGTTGCTTGCATAGACAAACGAAATATTTATCTGGATGTGCTTCTGTAAGAAGGATATTTTCAAATGTATGGCTTGTTCATTTGAGTCTAATAGATCCATCTTTAGTTCATCCTCCCTGTAGCATATTATAATTGTACCTAAAGTATGATGTTGGTGATTGGTGATCATGTTCTAGTGGGATCAAAAAATATCCAGTTTTGCTAAATTTTCAAGTCTGACCTTGGTTTCTAGTAATCCAAATATGAGAGGCTTCTCCCTCAAAACAAAGTCCCTTAGAGCTAGTTGTTTATTGGGACAATTTATTTCACATACATTCCACATGATTATAGACTTAGGTTAAAAGGTTTGGCTTGTGTTGCCCTTCCCTTTACCCCTCTTTGACCTCCTTTTCTCCACTGTATGGAATTCAGTATTTACTGCAGTTTCTTTAAGAGCATTAGAAACTTTAGGAGTTGTGTTGGACCAATGGTGGTTGACAAATTAAATCCCTTTATGTTTTGATAATAATAAAATATCTAGAATTAGTTAAG
>JANKOE010000206.1:24697649-24711845 GCA_026284465.1 Erythroxylum citrifolium | reverse complement strand
CCCCGCCCGATGATTCAAAGCAGGATACTTTATGGTTAGCTTGTGCTACAAAACAGTATACAAATGCTTCTGCTTTTACCTTCCTAAGACCTCCAGTTCAAACAGTCGCCTGGTACAAAATTGTTTGGCATAGCAAGAATAGTCCGAGGTACTCGTTCATTTTATGGTTAGCATTTTTGCATAAATTTCCAAATTCAAAGCCTTGGCCATTTTCATATCCACTTACCTCATCTTACAAATTTTCAATCTATATTATTATGGTTCTCCCAGCCAGCCTCCACCAAAACCTATGACATTAATTCCTTCCTCATTATTCTTTCTGTTACTGTATATAACCTGTGGGCTGAAAGAAATAATCGGACCTTTAAAAATGAAGCCATGGATGGAAGGAATTTCTCTATGCGTGTGAACTTTCAAGTTATAGAGCACCTCAGCTTAAACATTGAGTGAAGGTAATACTACTTGTGTTTCAATTTATTTATAAAGTTTTACCTGTAAGTGATGCAATCAGGTGTAAGTTCAGTCCAAAAAGGGCCATCCAGCCCGCGTTGTCCTACACATGAAGGGCAAACCATTCACTTCCATCACAAGTTGGTCATGGTTCCAATCTACCGACATTGCAAGGGGAATTGGAAATCCAGATCTTTTTGGCCAGCAAAGGGGAACTAACTTCAGGCAACATATAATATGCTATTGTATTGTTGATTGAGAGTGCTATAGGAATTGGGTTGAATATCTTGTGTTAGTTGACAAATTTGCTAGATTCAAGTTCTTTTAGCTAGAAAATGATAGAGAGTACGCTGATTGAGATTGTTGTATGGTTTTAGGATAATAGGAAGTGGTGAACATTCCTTTGAACTCTTTTGGTTAAGAGATTTAGGGCTCAAAATCTCTAGACTATACATATCTTCTATTATTTGTATAAAAGCCTTATGATTTATCAAAAAAAAGGAGGTGTTTGAGTGGTACGGGAGATACAAAATCATCAGAATTGAGACATTTCGAGCTATTAGGTCAAAGCGATTGTCGAATTGTAGAGTCCGGGCTATCAATCGAATGAGTCTCTCTCACTCTCTTTGTATCTAGTTCTTTATAATTTAATTTTCTTAAAAGTTTTTAGAATTTCAATTTAGTTCTTTATTTGGATAATTTGAGACAATTATTTTTAATTTAATTCTAACATTATGAGTATTTCAGTATTTGTTGGATGCTTGAGCCAATTTATTTACGATTCATGTTCTTATAGAATTAAGAGTAGTCTTGATATATTTGAATGTGAATTGATTGCTATCGCTTTCTCTTTTGTTTGTAATTGCTATTGAGTTTAGCAAGTCGAGTAATAACTATTAATCGTTAGCTGGTCAAAGGGCTAAAATTTATTAGAGTGTTGCATGATTTAGGAATTTTGCTAGCTGGTTGGTTGAAATTCTTGGGGCTAATGATAGCTGCTTGGAAAGAATTGTATAAATCAATTTAGAGTTGGGTTGGTTCGGTTCTAAATTAGTAAAGGGAGATAGGGAAAACTTAGTTGGTGAGCGTCTCTACGGTTAGCCTACTTTATAGCTCGGGATGTCGGTGATAAAAATATGAACTTAGATGACTAAATTTATGGGTTTAAAGTATGCTTGATCACTTGTTAATATGCATGTTCAAATTTTGTTTATATTATGTTTTTAGTGTTAAAAGTTTCTGTTCTAATCAATTAGTTCTAGTTTCCGATTAAACCCCCCTTTCTCATCTTTACGTGTGTGTGGTAAGGTTTGTGGTATACTATGCTTTCCTATTAGATGAGGCCACAAGTTGAAGGATTTCAACGACTACGTTTTTAAAAATTAATTGGAGAATATCTTGATTAAAATCAATAATTGAATCTGAAAGTTTAAAGAATATGTAATAAAATGATTGACGAAAAAAAACTTCTAGCTCCTACCTATTCCATTTTTGCTGTGTTTAAATGTTTACATGTGATTTTCCCGCATCCCATTATATATTTCCTAATTTAATGTCTCAGAGATTAAATGTTGAAGGCCTAAAACCTCTTTGAAGAGAAGAAACACCAAAAATACATCTAATTTGATGTGCAGGTTGTTGTCCAGCTTCTTACAGTTTTTGTATTTGCTAGATTATGATTAATCTATGGCATGGAACTAGTCATTATACTCGTTTTATGTTAGGATATGTATAGAAAGTTATTTAAATGCTATATTGTAATTAGAAAACCTGTAAAAATTATTTTCCTAGAGCTGGATTTCTTAGACTGTTTATGTAATCAAATTTGAGAGCTAATTGTTACTTCTATTTTCTTGATTTCTCAGCATGATTTTGACATACGTTTTAGTTTAATATGCTTGGAAATTCAAGTGAAAGATGATTAGATTCATGAGATTAAATGAACTTGAAAGAAACAATCTTGAATGTCCGAAGAAGATGAATTTGCATTGTTTGGTCCTTATTTTTGAGCTGTACATTCTGTTATGATTTTCTGAAGTTTTAACATGATTTTAGCTTGTTTCAAGTGCCAAAAACATGATAAATGACAGCTCACATGTCGGGTTATTAAAGGGATTTAAGTTTAATACAATCTTTAAAGTTTAATGAGGCGAAACTAAAGAATTACATGCTATTTTAGTCTGCAATTTTCAGATCTGATTTGAGAGGTTTCATGATCATAATTTTCGGATTTAAGGGGCTAAAATTTGGTAAATAACATGGGCATAAGTTGCGCATGAGTTTGAGCTAAATTAAACATCAAATTATAGGTGTTTTACCTTGATTTTGTTGGTTGAATTTTTTCTAAACGAAATTTACTTTGTTTGGAATTATAATTACATACATGTACTTGATTAATACTCTCATTTGCATTCGAAATGAAATTTTAATAAACAACACTCTCCTTGTGGAATTGACTCTTATTTCACCCTATACTAATTTTGTTAATTAATTTATGGTATAAATAAGATATTAATTTGTTTTTGCTTGAAGACACATGTCAAATTTTGGTGCCGTTATTGATCGAGGAGAGTTGTTTAGTTTGTTAAATCCTAAATTGAGTTTTCTGTAATTCTAATTCCTTACTTTCATGTTGGTCCTTACTCACCAAGCATGATGAGTGTTAAAACGGTTAATAACAAATTTGAAGGCAAATGAGTTATATGAATTTGCATATTGTGAAAATTTTAATATGTTTTGAGTATTCACATTTTTTTATTCTTTTTCAAGATTTGAGTGAAATTGCGAAGTGGTAGAATCATAGGTGAGGATACGGAGGAAGCTTTGAAAATTTTATTTAGGGAGGAAGAATTTGAAGATCATCTGTCTGACGAAATGGATACTCAGAATGAGCTTTCTCAACTACATTTGGACAATGGACCTCTGTGTGTAGTCTTCTCTGCCTTGGAAAGACCTTTAAAACTTAATTCTGGTTTCCTTAGTTTATTGCCTAAATTTTATGGTCGTGTAGGTGAAGAGCCTCATAGGCATTTAAAAGAGTTTCTAGTTGTTTGTTTTACTATGAGGCCTGAGGGGGTGGTGAACAAGTAAAACTTTGTGCTTTTTCCTTTCTGTCTGCAAGACTTAGCTAAAGACTGGTTATACTATATTCCCCCTCAATCCATTGCTACTTGGGCTCAATTGCACCAATCTTTTCTTGAAAAATTCTTTCCCACAAGTAGGATTGGATCAACAAGGAAGGACATTTTTGGAATTAGGCAAATGTTAATGAGTCATTATATGAGTATTGGGAAAGGTTTAAGAGACTTTATGCTAGCTGCCCAATCATTAGATTAGTGACTAGTTATTGATTCAGCATTTTTATGAAGGCTTAGCCTCAAACGATAGAAGCATAATAGATGCTTCATTTATGCAAATAACTTCGTTCCATTGCAACAATTTTGGTTGCTTGCGTGGAGGGAAGTTTAGTAAAAGTGAGACTACTTTCTCAAAGATTTTCTACGATCTGTGATACAAAGCCTTCATTCCATACAATTGGAGGAACTTCTTCCTCCAGGGCTGGAGACAAAGCAATTTCTTTTCTATTTCGTGTTCTTAGCATTAGCATCCCACCTGACGTGCCGAATCGTTTGGTGTAAACTTGGAATGCGGGCATTTAGGGAGGAATTCTCCTAGAATTTATACCTGACTTTGTATCATCGTTATAAATGAGCTTAAAAAATTTAAAAAATATGAAATTCTAAGCTACCAAAATGCTAAAATATGTTGAAATGAAATATAAAGTGAAGAAGTAATTGATTGTTGCAAAAAGGGAATTACAAACTACAAAAGGGAACTAACATAACAAAGAAGAATTTGCAACGTAGAAAAAGCTAGAAAATAACAAAACATGTTTGAAATTTAGAAGTAACTTTTTTACGATGTTAATATTATAACCAACAAAAATCCATTGGACGAATTTGTCAAATTGTATTGATCTGAAGATTATGTGTTGTGTAGATCATATCTTGTCCTCATAATGCTGGTAAATTTATAATCTTCTCAGCTTTAAGCAATTTTATGCTAAAACTTTCCACTTTCCTATATTTTAGCTAATTGTATGCCCACTTCTACGTTCTAAAATTCTGCCTCCTATAATTGATTCGTTAACTATCTTCTTTTATTATCTCAACTTCCATATTCTGCTTCATTATCTAACTTCCAGTTGATTCTTCTATATTTCAATTAACTAGCTTCCTACACTATTTTTCTTTAAAGTACATGTCAAATATGTTAGTTTGCAAATTTTGAATTTTGAGCTTCTCAGTTGATCCTTGTATGCATAAATTCTTATGGCCAAATAAATATTAAGATTTCTAAATTTGGGCCCTTTTCACTTATGGGCCGAATGGATTAAATTTACTTTAGGATATTAACCCATAAATCTTCTCTACTAGCTTTTTAAACTTTTAATGCGTGTTTCCGGCACTAAATTGTACTCCACACCGCCATCGCAATAGATTGTAGCTTTACAAGTTTGCTAGGTTTGAGTACATGATTAGTTGAATTATTGATGACAGTTTTGGTCGATGGCCCTCCGGAATTAGACCACTTGGTCATTTTCATTATTTTATTATTCGTTTCTTTTCAGTTTCCTGTCAGTATTCTGAGGGTCTGAACTTTTCACAGGTGTGAACATGGCCCAAAAGATCGAATCTGTACTTGCGGAGAAACAACGCACTCTTTACTAATCATATAAACAGGTCAGGCTCGGATGTGGGGGCAGCTGATTCCAGCTTTTGGGACAAGGTTCAATGGTGGTTACTTCTAAGCCCGTTGGGAATGAAATTACAATTTTGATTATTTAAGCACACCCCTCGAGATGCAATTTCCGAGGCGTTGTTCTCCCTAACGTCGTCGTCCGAGTCCTCTGGTTCATGCTCGTCTTCGTCAAGACTGCCAGCCCAGCATTATCTGGCAATGAACCTGTAGCTATTATTACTGTCGGAGAGAAGGTGGCGTTGGACCAGTTACACTTGTCCCACCGACTTGAACATTCGTCTTCGATATTCCTAATGGACAATATTCTTACACGTACCATAGCATAGAAGAATAAAATCCATGCTTCGAATTGGATTAAGAAATCAAAAGAAGATAGAACCCGGTAATTAAGTTGAGGTACCTTGAAGCTGCTTTTCTGGTGATTTAAGCATGGGAAAGTTTTCAACTTACAAAACAGATAATAAATAGAATAAATGCAATCAAATATTAAAAATAAAAAAAACAACTCAAATTTTTTTATCAATATTAAATAAAAATTTTGGTTAAATTTTAACGTAAGTTTATTTCTTTTGTTTGGTGGTTACAAAGTGTTTTTTATTTGAAACACACTAAATCATTTTAATAATAACATATTATTATATAATTTATTTAAGAATTTAAGATCATTTTGTTTACTTAAACAATATATTATTTTGATTGATTCTTATCGTAATACTATTATTAATATCTCATATTAATTTATAAATTAACGATCTTTCAACAATTAAAATTTATATCGTTGATGTTTTATCAAATAAAAGAAAATTTTATAGTTCTTTGACTTAATTCTTATGATTTTAAAAAATAATAATTTATTGAATCATTAAAAATAATTTTAAATAAAAATATTTTAATCAATGATTAGTTATTTATAAAATAAAAGTATTTTTATTAATTTCATAAAATAAAATATATAATAACCAACAAACGAGTAAAAATTTTATTACCATTTCTAGTATTTAATATCAAATATATCTGAATTTTATTTCTAAATTATATACTCAATATGTATATTTTATTTTCATTTTTTTTAATTATGATTCCTTATTACCGATCTTTAATGGAGGCTTAAGAGTTGACACTAAATTCCAATTTAACCACAAAGAAACTTTTGAGAGTAATTTCAATGAATATAATAATATTAAAAATTTTAGGTTTGTATTTTATCGATTTACTTATGGGCGTTGTAAGATATTACAACTTTACTACGATGACCTATTGATTCAATAAATGACAAACTTAATCAAGAAACACCTTTTTTTTTTACCTAGTGACATCTTTTTTTTTCACAATTAAGAAAAACTAAAACTATCTCATAAAAAAAATATCATAAGCATCAGCCCATACAATTAAGGTAGACTTAGGGAGTTAGATCAACAATGAACCAGGGGACCATCTCGCACTAATTATTAAGTCCCACGTCACATGGCGCTGGGTCAAGCAGAAACATAATACTAAGCACAAAGCATTGGATGCTAGCCAACGAGAAAACGCTGTGTATATAAATATAACACAACGAAGCAACAGGCAACACGCCGAGCCGACGTCACACTAAAGTAAGATATTGAATAATTTCAATGGTATCCTTCTCTCCAATATTGAACACTAGAAATATTTTAATGTACTATAGCAGCACACATAAAAAGTGTGACTTATAAAATGAAAATGGCCCTAACATATTGTAGTTTATGCCTCAGATAAAACATGTTTTGCGTGAATAAACACCATTTTCAACTAAAATAGTTTTACGCATGTGGGCAGGAGCTCAGAAAAAATTTCTTAAATTGAACTCGTGACCTCTAAGATTAGAAATTGTACGTTTTCAAGGTCTCCACTTCCCAGCTACACAACCAGAGCAGTTACGTTTGTTGTTGTTGATAACAATCAGAGTTACGTGTCCTTAGGTAAGCAAAACACCTGTTTAGTGCATGATCGAGCAATTTTGACACTTTCTAGGGTCCATGAAACTTATAAAGTTTGGTGCGATGTGACTTTTTTACAGCTTCTGCCCAGTTAACTGACGGTTTATATTTGATTTGCTTCACTTCCTCCAATCAAAGCTCGTTTTGGAAAGTTTTAAAGAAGAAAAGGACAAAACAATCGCTTGATAAGGAAATCCCCTGATATGTAGAGCCCACTTGTCCAATTATATGCACTTGAATCTTTACATTGATAGTATCACATGGGTGACAATAATGTTAATAAATAAATATCACCCCAAAACTCAATTTCCTTTTAACAACCTTACATCCTTAAAAACAACTAACTCAAAACACTAATTAGTTACATTTTCATGCCCCACCAAAGTGTAATTATGATGAATTAAAACTTTTTTTTCACTAATTTAAATTGTGCCATGAACAAATCTCGAACCCAAGCAGCAACGCTACGATTACGTCAGCGATAGTCAAGAAGTTGTCCGACTGAAAAGAAAAAAATACTTTGAAATGACAACGTGCTACATTATCGGTCTTTTTTCTCCTGCCCAAATAAAATATATAGCCTTTGTATTTATCGCTACTATTAATAGCTGACAAAGGAGAACCAATATGAACTACACAACTTGGTTGCCGAGTCAGAGTGGTTCAATAATTTGAGATACACACTCCCTTCCGCCCAATACCTTACTCATCGGACAGGTAACTCTGAGAATCAGATACGGAAAAATCTACCAACACTTTCCACTCTATCGAAGAACGACAGATACCCAGAATTGCCCGGGCAAAGAGTTTCATTGCCACTACTGTGGCGTAGAAGCAAGTTAACAGCTCGAAACAAAGCTTTTATCTTTAGCTTGTTGCGTTCAGCTTGATTCAGGACACATATTGGAGAATTGTATAAGGCGTGATGACTGTCGCTAGGAAGGTAGACGAAGAAACAGGGAAAGTTCCTCTCCTGGCTGATGAAAGAGGAGAAGATCCAGAGTACGAAGAGAGCTTGGAAGCCGGAGCAGAGAAATATTTGGCTTCGTCGTCATCTCATGGCGAGCAGTTCGCTGAAGCTCCAAAGACTGCTCATCAGATCAGCAAAGGTTTGGTCTTCACTTTTTCTTATTGTGTTTTTTTTTTTCCCATGAAGAAAGATGGAACTTTTCACTTCCTCATTTCCTTCTTTAATTATGGTTGGCCACTGATCCGCTATGCAATTTTGGATATCTGCATCCGTTAGTTTTTATTATGGGTCATTTGAATCGAGTTTAAGTAATTAAAAAACTGCCTTATCCAATTTTTCATTTTGGGTGGTAGTGCTTGGGTTTGTAAGTTTCACTATTCTTGAAGTGCTTGATCATGTGCTCTGTCTTTCGCTACTAATACCTGACTACCCACGTTACCCTCATGAATGAAAGTCGAAAGCAATTTTGTTAGTCTCTAATTGAATTTTCAAACAGTGCTATGCATTTGATGCTAAGATGTCGGAATTTTGCAGATTCATGGTTCCAAGTATGCGTTGTCCTCAGCACCGGTGTCAACTGTGCTTATTTAATGGACTATTCCGAGACCATGATGGTTCATTTGGGTTGGATAGCCGGTGTAGTTGGTATTATTGCAGCAACTGCACTGTCATTTAACGCAAATACTCTGGTTGCCAAGCTCCATGAATTCGGTGGAGAGAAGCATATCAGATACAGAGATCTTGCAGGACGTATTTACGGTATGTTAAGACCGCAGAGTTATTACCAATACCTATTTCTCTAAGCGCCATAATGTAATTGGTTGTGGCAACCTGCAGACGTTTCACTATGTAATGTTAATTAATGATATTTATTACAGGTAAGAAAGGCTATTATACCGTTTGGATGCTACAATATATTAATCTTTTCATGATCAATGTTGGACTGATCATTCTGGCTGGTTCAGCTATCAAGGTAGAAAATGAAACTTCACCACTTCGCTTTCAAGAACGTTAAAAATCATGGGCTGGAGTTCTAGAAAGCTACCCATTGATTAACTATGAATAATTGTCATGTGAATTCCACACGTTTGATGATCTGAAGTCATTGCATCTTCCTTTGTTTTGATGCAGGGTGTTTATGATCTTTTAAATGATGACGATGCTTTGAAGCTCCCGTACTGCAATATCATTGCAGGACTCGTATGTTTCTTATTTGCGATTATGGTTCCTCATTTGTCAGCTCTAGGAGTTTGGTTGGGTCTGTCTGCTTTCCTTTCCACAATATATGTTGTAGTGGCAATTGCGGTCTCCATAAGCGATGGTAAGTTGGCTTTTGTCGACTGTCGATATTGAAAACTTGGATAACTACTTTGTGCAATTTACATGATCAACACCAATCTAAGTTACAAAATCTTTTAGGTGCTTATTGCTCCTTTTCATGTTTCTTGTACTTGAAAGTGTGCGTGCAATCTCCGGGGCATTTGATGTGGTTTTAACTTTGAATGTCATCTGTATGGTTTTGTAGGAGTCAAGGCACCACCTAGGGACTATAGCATTCCTGGAACAGTAGCAGGGAAAATCTTTTTGGCGATTGAGGCCGTTGCCAGCTGTTTTGTTCCATTTAATACTGGAATGATTCCTGAGATACAGGTAACCCTTCAATTCAAATGAAGTCTAGAAGATACCATTCAAAGATTTACCCTCCATTTGACACGATTTTTCTTCACTGACTTTCAATAGGCAACTGTAAGGGCTCCTGTAGTTGGAAACATGGTGAAGGCACTAGGTATGCAGTCTGTGGTTGGATCTTTACCAATGTATGCTGTTACATTTGCTGGGTATTGGGCATATGGGTCCTCAACATCCTCATATTTGCTCAACAACTTGAGCGGTCCGGTTTGGGCAAAGGCACTTGCCAACATTGCCGCATTTTTTCAAGCAGTCATTGCTTTTCATGTACGAGTTCTCTTTTATGGAAGTATGATTATAATAATTTGCTTGGAACAAGGCTAATCGTGATTCATGCTTCTTTGTAGATATACGCATGCCCTTCGTACGAGTACTTGGATACCACGTACAGCGATAAAGGAAATGCTTCGAAAATTCAAAATCTGTTGTTTAGAATTGGGTTAAGAGGTAGCTACTTGACAGTAAGCTCAATTGTAGCTGCTCTCCTGCCATTTGTAGGAGACTTCATCGGTCTCATTGGATCTGTGTGTCTCATTCCTCTCACATTTGTTATCCCTCACCACATGTACATGAAGGCCAGGAGCAAGAAACTAAGTTCTGTACAGAAGCTGTGGCATTGGCTTAATGTCATAATGTTTGGAGTTCTGTCAGCTGCTGCAACACTTGCATCTGTCAGGCGCATTGCAATGGATTCCAAAAATTACGAGATATTTGGATAATCAATTCATTAATGGTACAGGATTGCTTGATGTTTTGTGATTGCAAATTCCAGTCAAAGACAACACTTGTCACTAATCACCAATCCCTCCTCATCCATGACTCTGGGAATTGAACCCACCTTGCTGGTCTCAGAAAGAAATCCAATTTTTCAGTTCTGCCATATTTCATTATCGCTAAGAATAAAAGATCATATTTGGTTTGGCTGAGAGTTATGTGAAAGAAAAAGTAGAGGGTAGACTACTTAGAATGTAATGAATAATTCTGAGTTATATATTTCATTCATCAAATCTAGTTACATATATAGATTACATTGCAGGTATATATGGCCATAAATTAAGCCATCAATTACGGGCCATAAATCAAGCCATCATGTGGGACATAATTCCCATCATGTGGGACATAATTCCAACAAGACTTCACCTTTTTCATATTTGACTGGTAAATAAGTTCCTAGAAAATGTATTGAATATTTTTCATAAAATTAACGAAAATTTTAATTTCGCATAATATTTTATTAAGAAAGCTTTAAAGTTTTCATAGTACATATCCTTTTCTTCTCATTTAGAAATGCCCTCACTTTCTTCTTCAATTACGTAATCTGCGTAAGAAAAAGAAATTCACTCTATTCTGGCCTCGACTGTTCAAAGCGAGAAGAAGTGTGATTCAGACGAACTAGAAAAGATAAATCCGTGTTTCAGGCTATCTTTCATTTATTGGGACTCAACAACTCTACTGACTCTGACAGAGATGAATGGGAGAATGACCAGTCAGTCAACCCCCGTGGCCCGACAGTCTAAATTCAGCATTCCGGTGTCGTCCGTCTGACTCGAGACGAGAGGTCGTCGGACACCTACTCCTTACTATCGCTGTAGCAACTAACAACACGCTCCGTCACGCTAAAAGTTGGTCTCCGACGATTATCTGATTCAACTTCCCCGTTTTCCCTCAAAAACTTTCACAATCCTGTAATGTAATCCGTCGGGAGGAATCTGACGTGGGGCCCGTAACTGAAAAAAAAATTAATGGTATTGTACCAAAAGATAATCTTAATCATACTTATCTATTGCAATAAAAATCTCTGATAAACAAAATAGTAAATACCTCGTATTTCAAAATGAATTCATATTTATTTGTTATAAGATATAAAAATAAGAATTAACATAAAAATATATGTCCATTCACATTTTTTCTGTTTAATATTAACACAGAGCTAAACTTTTTTTTATGACACGTCATAACTCATAATAAGTATTAAATTTTATTTCCTTGTTTCAAAATATAATCTAAATACATAAATAAAACACAGCGTTCAATTCAATATATTTTCGTCCCTCCTTATTTAAAAAAAAACGCACGTCAAATGCTTCTCAATATTAAACTCTTATTAAAATAATACGGACATAAAGTATTTGTCAATGTGACAGGGGTGGTTGAGAAAGAATTGCCATTAGAGATAATATGTCTTTTCGTCTTCACATCAATAGTAAGTTCGTTTATAGTTAAGTGCTTGAATGTGGGGTCCGTAACTGAAAAATAATAATAATAGTACCACAGGCAGTATGTAAACCGAAAGTACCAAAACATGATGTTATTGTCTCCTTGAATTCAAGGTAGCACGATCAAAGGACTTGAATGTGGGGCCGTAACTGAAAAATAACAATAATGGTACCACAGTATGTAAACCGAAAGTACCAAAACATGGTGATATTATCTCCTTGAATTCAAGATATCACAAACTAATGACTCTTATCCTGTTTATAAAATTCTTCATTTTTATAGAGGATTTTATTTAAAAATATTAATTTCGGCTTTCACTTGATGCAACCCGATACACTAATAAACTAATATTGATACAATAAATTATAACTATAAAATTATATGTAAAGAGTGATATTATGGTCAAATCCTTCTTCATATTTTAATTATTTTTCTTGTTAATGATAACTTTAGTTTTTTTCTAACTATTTATTAATATTTACGATTTAACTTTATTTTTATTAGTTTCATATTCACCTAGGTTACTGAATTCTAATAAAGTTTTTTCATTTAAAAGAGTATAAAATGACGTCGTTTTATTCTAAGGTGGAGGGAAAATAGCTTAAATAGATGTCATTTTAGTCTAGGTTAAAAACTTTTCACTCCACCCTCCCTCTCCTTCATTTTCTTCGATTCTTCCTTCCTTGTTGCCACTAGACCCCTAACTTTTTCTCTGTCTCTCTCAAACTAGACTTTAGTTGACTATTGTCATCTCTTTGCCACATCGCCCATTTGCACTCCCTCCGGCTGCCCCTTCACCCTGCCATGCCACCATGTTGCTTGTCTTCCTTGCCACCCTCCTTTTTTGCTTCTTCAAACCCACAAAGTTCTTAGAATATTTTGACTGAAAATTGACTTTATGAAATATTGAAATTAATGGGATTGTTACTGCCTAGGAGGTGTTTTTATAGACTTACACAATCACATACATGGGGTGTGTATGTCCCCATGTAAATGCCTATAAGTTTCGAGACCTTACATAGTCATATACACATACATATTTATAAGTTGGTTGTTCCAGGTGGATGATCTTATTCCTTCAGTAAAGAGTTGTAATTCGGAGCCAAAGATAGAAGTAGAAATTCTAATCTCATACCAAGTGAAGATAGAAATCTAGGTCAATTGAAAGTTAAAGTTTGGAAACAATTTCAATAGGACTAGATCAATGGAAGGAGTGAAAAAACTGAATGTAAGTATTGCTAGAAAATGTTGGCTAGGATTTCCAAATATGGAACGTCTCATGAAATGATCCCTATTCATTTAGTAGGAAAAAATTATATTAGGAGGTCACACAGTTTTAACCCCTAATCTTATGAAAGGGAAGAATGAAATGATTGCAGCATCTTATGATAGCAACATATCAAGATTTTTTATTGCTTCTATGGTAATTGGTGAAAAACATCCACTATTTACAATTGATACCAAAATATTTAGGATGTTTTACAAATCACTACAACCAACCTACAAGTTTCCAACATAGAATACATTGAAGAAAGATATTATGAAGATACATGAGGATAAGAAGAAAGAAATTTCACTAACATCGTTGAGTATTGAATGATGGATTGCTATTACAAAACATCCACTATTTATAGTTGATACGAAAAGATTTATGATGTTTTACAACTCACTACAACCAACCTTTAAGTTTGCAACTCAAAATACGTTAAAGAAAGATACATGAGGATAAGAAAAAAGAAATTTTAAGAAAATTGTTGAGTATTGATAGGACGGATTGCCATTATAACAGAGATGTGGGTAGTCGACAACTAAAAGAAGGATTATAAGGTAGATGGTACGGAAATCCTAAGACAATAAGGTTCTTGAAACCCCATAATCCTACTGAATCAAAACCCTAATCATTCTATTTTAAGAACATGCTAGATCAAACTCCAAATCATAAGTTTGAGACCCAATCCCAAAGAAATCAGAAATCAATTTACGTTGCAAGTACTTACTTATTGATGCAAATCTATTTCTTGAAGTAACCATGAAGACATTCACGCCTCCCTTAAAGAACTCACTTCTAAAATTTTATTAATCATGCAAATCTGATCTAAAAGTTGACCTAAAGACACATATTTATACCTAGGTTAAATAATAAAAGGT
>JANKOE010000206.1:24618318-24630547 GCA_026284465.1 Erythroxylum citrifolium | reverse complement strand
ATAATGTTACCGTAGATAGGTATTTTATAACATATTGTCAAAAGTGTTACTGTCTAGTGTTACTGTATGTCATTTTTTTTGTAGTGTATGATTTCATCTTCCTCCTTTAGGAGTAAGTCTACAAGAAAACTTAGTGAGAGGAAACACCAAATGGGGGATCCCTAGGTGCCCTAGTCAGATGTCTATATTAATTTGGAATTTATAGGGACTAAATAATCCTTTTAAATAATAAACAAATAGAGATATATTAAGTTATAATAAGGGAGAAGAACTCTATACTTCTTAGACTTTTAGAGACTAAAATAAAGTCAAATAATCTTAAAGAGAGATTGACATTTTCATGAAATAATTGAAGTTATATCTACAACCATACTTACCATTTCAATAGAAGAATTGTGGTGGCTTACAAATGAGCACACATTCAGATTACTATCTTATTCATGTCAAAATAATTGATTAATATATCTTGTTACTTAAGTTGGTTACCTATTTACTTTAATGTTCCATCATTTATAATGCCAACCTGAGCTTTTAATGACTACATTTATAGAATGACATGTTGGCATTCAGTAAGAATGGTTATTAATAGGGAATTTGAGTTATGTTTTAAATTTGTATGAGACTGAAGGAAGGAAAGAAGACCAAAAGGATCTTGGAACTTAGTCTGGTTGTTAAGCAATATGAAGTCTTTGATCTCAATTTTGTAGGGCAACTTTTCATACAGAGTAACAACTAATAGGGTAATTAGTTTATTAGAAAGAAATTTAGTAGAGCTCTGGTAAATAATGCCTGATTAAGCCAATTTTCTTTGAGCTATACATGTTCTGGTAAATAATGCCTGGTTAAGTCAATTTTCTATGAGCTATACATGTTTTGATCTACCTTTATGCTTAGACCATTCAATTATTAAGGAAATCTAATTCAAAATTTAGTCACTTTATTACAGAGCCTTTTCGGTTTAACAATTGTTTGCTTAAGGTTAATATTTCGAGAGAGCTGTCAAGAATGGTAAACAAAATGATGTTTATGGATGTAAAGCTTTTCAACTCTTGCCAAAGATGAGAGCTATTAAAAAACATATTAAGGTTTTTAATAGGAGCCTTTGTCCATACACTTAGGCTCAAGTTATGGCCTCAAAGGGGTAACTTAGATTTATACAAAATGAATGTTGTAAAGATCCATTCAACCCTCTATTAAGAATTCAAGAGCTCCATGCTACGAACAACTAAACTTAAGCATTACATTTCTATAATTCTCTGTTAAATCAAAAGGATAGGATTTTATGACTTACAGCCTGTTCGGTAGGAGGGAATAGGAATTCTATTCCCTCCATATTCCTCGGTAATGTTTAAGCCTGTGTTTGGTTTAAAGTAAACACATAATACTCACTCTATGTCAATACGTAATCTGCGTTTTTAAAGAATAGCTAATCCCGACTAAAACCTATTATTACTTAATCGACGAATCTGTAATCTTTCTTCTACATCTAAGCTTGTTCCTTTTTACAAACCTACCCTTACATACAAGCCTCCTCCCGACTTCTTCAACCTCTAAAATATTTTGGAGCCTCTCTTCGAAAGTTCTTCCTCTTATCTCCGCAAAAGTTCTTCCTCTTCTCGACGTTCCAGCATTCTACCACCAGATTGTACATAAGTTATTTGTATTGTTTCGATTGGGTGATGGGTTTCGATTGAGTAAGGGGTATTTTTTCATGTGTGTATTTTATCTAGGTATTTCCGATGAATTACATCTGGGTAATTTGTTTGGGTTTTTTTTCGTGTGGGTATTTCATCTGGATATTTTCAATGGGTTTCGATGAATTGCATCGTGTGTTCTTCTCCTTCTTTGAGGTTGATACATCGTCGGAATCCCTCTTTACCCATTTCTGTGTCCCACTCACATTCACTCTTTACCCATTTATCGCCGTAAAAGTCCCTCCCACTCACATTTACGGTACTTGTTTGAATGTTTATGGATGGTAGGGTCTGGAGACGGAATCGCATTTAATGTGCTGTAGGACCGATTACAAGTTGGGTCTTGTTCCCACTACACCTGCTAGCCGCCTTCTCCTTCATCATTTGTTTCTTGTTCTATCTCTGTCATTTTAATGTGCTGTAGGACCGATTACAAGATTGGAGCTCACAAGAGCTAAAGAAGTGGGTCAGAATATTGTTATTGATCTCGAGTTTGCCCATCTAATGACTGAACAAAATAATAATAATAATAATAATAATAATTTAATAATAAGAAGAACAAAATTTATAATAATAATAATAAGAAGAAGAAGAAAAAATAAATTTTGTATAATAAAATTAATAAAAATAATAATAATAATAATAAGTAGAAAATTTATAACAATAACAATAATTAATAAATAATAATAATAATAATTGATAAATTTAATAATAAGTAGAAAATTTATAATAATATTTAATAATAATAACAATAATAATAATAATAAAGTTATTAATAATAATAATAACAACAACAATAATAATAATAATAATAACAACAATAACAACAACAACAACAACAATAATAATAAGGATATTTTAGTCTTTTTGTTACCTATTCCTTTCTTATTCCAAGTTTATATTTTCAAACCAAACATTGGAATAGAAATTCTTTATCTATTCTATTTCTTAAATCAAACAAAGTAATACTAATTATATTCTATTCCTCATTTTTTCTATTCCTAGGAATAACTATTCTATTCTTTGTCTATTATATTCCTTGAACCAAACAGGCCATTATAGTTTTTTTGGCTTGTAATCTTATAATCACTGAAGAAATGTTACACTAATGATTACTATTCACTTTAATGATCTTACTTCCGCGTTTTGACTGGTTATATTAATTTTGATTTTCTTTTTGTCTATCCTGGTTACCGCCAAACTTATTAACCCATCTTCTGTTGAATATATTGCAACAGGCAACTTTAAAGGCCGCTGTCATGTCAACGTTCTTCGAAGCACGAGATCGAGTTTTTTTATTTTTATTTCTTGTGATGTTCTGAACAAGAAGACTGATAGTAGAAAAATATCTTGATCTTTGAAACAAAATTTAATAACTTTTGAAAGTGAATAAAGTCAAGATTTTATTAAAAGTGATGCTTCAAAGTATTCTTAGAATATTGATTTATATTGAAGTTTGGCTAATTAACCTAAGGATATAGGTAAGAAAAACGATCAAGGTGTCAAAAAGTCAAAGAATGTGGGTGGATTGACACTCAACTAGCCATTAGGCTCCACCAACTAGCCGAAAAGTTATTACTGGTTAGTTGATGGTAAGAAACGAGAGTAGGTGATAGGAAGAATTGATTCTATCTACGTATTAATCACTATAAGTCTATAACGATTAATTTGTGTTTTTAACAACTATTTGAAACTTGGGTTCAGATATTCTGTACCCACTTAACCTGTTTCAATCCTATTTTGGTCTAAAAAAGATATTTTTTATGTGTAAATGAATCTAAAATAATGTTATTTTATAAAAAAAACAGATTAAGTGGTATAGAAGATATGATACATTGAAACTTTATAAGTTGAATTAATTGTGAGTGTTATAAGTTATAATAGTAAAATTTTCAAACGAAGTTTATTAAAATTATAAAATTTAACTGCGACTGTTATTTTGTTATTTATAATTTTTTAATTTCTTTTTGCAGTCACTTTTTTATTTGAGAACAAACAAATAAATTTGTACAAAATTTCTTTTCACTTAATATAGGTAAAATTTGTTTGTTAAACAATTAAAAATTTATATTATTTGCGTTTCCTTATTACATATTGTCATTCTATTAGTGATAGAATATTATGATAATAGATTCTACATATTTTCTGAAATGATATACTGATACCTCTATAATTCAATATCTAACTGTATAATTTTTAATTTTAATTAATTTATTTTCTATTATTTAAATTAGTTGGAAAGACAGTCAATCCACTTACATATAGTAATGTTTTTCTTATTGACCACGTGCAAGAAAAAAATGAGGAATGCATTATTCACCGTTTGAAGTGTCGGTAGATGATGATAATAATAATAACAACAAATGTCAATATAACAAGCCAACAATTTTGACTAGGCATGCAACTAGTTATCATTTCGTGCACATTATTGGTGGCCAAACCGAAACTGGAAAAATAATTATGAGACCATCATAGATAAGGAGGAGGACGGTAAATAGGAACAGGAATTAATGCAAGTTCACAGATACATCTTGTAAGAAATTACTGAGATCAAGCATTTCTTGTCTGGTTATACGATTCGCGACCAAAATGAAACTTCCAAAATAGCGTTCATCTTAAAAACAAAAGAGTTTCGGATACAAACAAAAATTTGGGTAGAAAAGTCGTCCTTGGAGTTTGGAAGGATATATGTAAGAGAAGGCAACGTTAGCGTGCACGTTAACAACTATCGACGGTGAAACGTCTTCCAAATAATGCGATGAAATCCACCAACCGCTCCATCATGACGCAGTAATTGACATATTTTACTTTCTTCAGTCCAGCACGGTAGGTGAATAACTGAATATATATAAATAAGCCTCCAAGTCCAACCACACAAAATTAAGATAGGTTTAGCGGGGGGGCTCCACTGCTTTCAAAAGAAGAAAAGTACTCTTCTTGTTTCTGTCAAATGAAATGAAACGTTGATCTCGTTTTGCAATCAAAGTCTTGGTTCTTATTGGCAAATTTTCTACTCTGATAATCACTGGGTTTGACAACCTCTAGCGATTTCGCCATCCATGTTCCATCGTCCACAAAAGATTCTAGCCGAAAAAAGAAATCTAACAGCTCATAATTGAAGAGAGAGGCAAAAGTTTGGGTCATGTTACGTTCCCGTTCACAGTCGGTCGCGCTTGTATATCATTCAGAATTGGAAACGTTAACAACAGTGAGCCCCACTCACCCAAGTGGGCGACAGATGTAGGAACAAATTAAGCATGGCTCACAGAAAAAGTTGAAAAGTTGTTTTTATCGCAGTTGACTTGTTTGGAAGAATTTGATTCTAACTTCTAGTCCGATTACTACTATATAAGAGTGACCGAGGATGCCAGCTGCAATAAACTCAGATGATGGGATAGTCACCGTTGCGCTATTAATTGGTGAAAGAGAAGATCAAGGGCAATCAACTATGAACGATCAAGTGAACTTAGAGCCAGGAGTTTTTACGGACAATAATCATGAGGACCGAACCCACGGTGATACTCCCAAGACTGCACACCAAATCAGCGAGGGTTTGTCCCTTTATCCATCCCTGCTCCCACAAGGGTTCTTTTCAGTTCCTCGTATTGCTGCTTTTTAGTTACCTGGTATTCATATACAAGTCATTATCACTTTACAGAGAGATTTCTTTTCGTTTCCGTTGGGATTTGGAACAGGAGATCATTATTTTACTTTTTTTGTCTATGTCAAAAGCTTTATGTCAGGTGGAAACGAGAAAACTGGCTTCTCTAATTTTGGACTTTTCTTTTACTTTTCACTTGAGAGAAAGAGATGGGATTGCTTGCTTTCTTGGTTTACGCTACCTTGGGACGGAGGTTATTCGTGATGTTTTGTTCGTTGACCGTTTATATGATTCATAAATCTTTGTCATGTGTCTAATTAATTATTTGCCATTGCCAGTCGTGTTCATTGATTTATCTCTGTGGAAAATTGCAGATTCCTGGGTCCATGCGGCTGCTGTTCTCATCACTTGTAACAACAGTGCATACATACTGGGATATTCACAAACCATTATGGTTCACCTGGGCTGGATAACAGGCGTGGTTGGTTTATTTGTAGCTACTGCACTGTCGTTGTACGCAACTAGTCTCCCTGCCAAACTCCATCAACTTGGTGGGAGGAGGCACATCAGATACAGAGATCTTGCAGGCTACATTTACGGTATGAGCAGTTGGTTGATTTTTTCGCTCTATCCTTTTCTTTCTCATCATGTAATTGCTAGTGACACACTGAACTGCTTTGATCCTTCTATTTTCCTTTTGGGGGCCTTACTTTACAGGTAAGAAGGGTTATTACATCCTTTGGTTGCTTCAGTACCTCTTTCTTTTCATGGCCAACATTGGATTCATCATTCTGGGTGGTTCAGCTATTCAGGTAGAATGACGACGCAACACTCAGCTTTCATTACCGGAACAACGTTCTAGTTGATTAGTTGACTTTGAAAATTATCATTAAAACGACTTGAGTTGTTTCCATTTTCCTTTAAATAGTGCGACTTAAAAGACTTTTCGGAGTGGTATCTACAAATCTAAATACCAAAAGTTTTAATTTGTTGTGTAAGAGTTAATTTTATTAATTCATGTCATTAGTTTCATCAAATACCAATCCGATTTGACTTGATCTAAATTTAATAGACTATGTTTAATTTTAGTAGATTCAACTCTAATTTTAGTTTCAAAATTTCAAGTTTGATTGGATCAAAATTTGTATTTGGCAAATTCTTTTTAAGTCAACTAATTTTGACTCTTTCTTGAAATTTAATATAACCCAATCCAAACTAGATTAAGTTTATTCGATTTTGAAATTAAATATTTTTCAAACTCTTGAATGCCATAAAAACGTTAAAAAACAACTTTATAACTTTAAATTTATTAAAATTTCACATATTTAAGTTAATGGATTTAATTTGTATAACATTCTATAATAATAAAATTAACAGTAAGAATTGATTATTTTTTTAATAAAATCTGACAATTGATTATATATTTATATTTATAATATATTAAAATTTTTGATATTTTTAAATAGGATTACGAAAATAAGTAAAATTCAGCATTTACCCTGATGTTTATTGATTTTTGTCTAATGATTGCAGGGTGTATACGGTCTTTTCAGGGATGACAACGCTCTGAAGCTTTCATACTGCAATCTCATTGCAGGGCTTGCGTGTTTCATGTTTGCCATTATCGTTCCTCATTTGTCAGCTCTGGCAGCTTGGTTGGGCGTCTCAGCATTTCTTACAGCGATATATGTTGTCGTAGCCCTTGGACTCTGCATCAAAGATGGTAAGCAGTCGTATACAATTTGATCTCTAACTCTGTTGGCTCCAATCAACTCTGAATTACAGGTATGCTCTTGTCTTGTAGGAATCAAGGCACCCGCTAGGGATTATAGCCTCCCGGGAACCCAAGTAGGAGTAATATTCATGATGATTGGGTCTATTTCTAACTTGTTTGTTCCATTGAATCCTGGGATGATTCCGGAGATACAGGTAACACAACCATTAAAAAATTTCTAACATACATAACCATCAAGATAAGTGTTGGTAATAAACTGTGGAGTCCCATATGTTTACTCTGATTATTCTACTCTCAGACAAAGAATTAGGCTTATAAGGTTACCAACTACCCCACCTTTTGTTCAGGCAACTCTGAAGGCCCCTGTTGTTGAGAATATGATGAAAGCTCTGTACGTGCAGTTTACTGTTGGAGTTATACCGATATCTGCAGTTACATTAATAGGGTATTGGGCTTATGGATCCGCAACGTCATCCTATTTGCTTAATAACGCTAGTGGACCTATCTGGGCGAAGGCACTTGCCAATATTGCTGCATTCTTGCAATCGATCATCAACTTTCATGTACTGTCCATCCAAAACCTGCATCTTTTCCATATAATGATTGTTCTTGTTCTAACTCCTTTGGTTTCATCATTATCATGTCTGTGTTCTGTAGATAATGGCTTGTCCATCATACGAGTACTTCGATACCAAATATGAAGTTAAAGGAGGTGCACTGGCCCCTAAGGCCCTGTCATTTAGAATCAAGATAAGAGGCATATATCTGATTGTAAGCTCATTGGTAGCAGCTCTTCTACCGTTCATCGGAGACTTCATTGGTCTCACTGGATCAATTTGTGTCGTTCCTCTCACATTTGTGATACCCAACCACATGTATCTGACCGCAAAAGAGAACCTCAATTCTATTCAGAAGCTGTGGCATTGGTTTAATGTCATTATCTTTAGCATTTTGTCGGTCGGTGCAACAGTTGCATCTGTGAGACTTATTGTAATAGATTCCAAAAATTATAAGCTTTTTGGAGGCTGAAATGTTGATGGGACTGATTAATGCTGATCCCGCAAGTTGATCTTTGGTCTTTGCACTTCTCTCTCTCTCTTATAATTTTTTGTGGGGTCCTAAAACGGTTACGAAAATAATTTCTAAAGTAACAAAGATTAAACAAGAGTCTGAATTGTTAAAACTGAAAAGAATCATCGCCGAGCTAAGGGCAAAATGAAAAGCATGATACCCCACTTTTTACTGAAAAGAATCATATCCTTCTGTATCTTGTTCTTTCCGATTAATACTTGCGAAAGAGACGAGAAGTTTCGTATTGTCTCTCTTATCTTGAATCTTGTTCTTTCCGATTAATACTTGCGAAAGAGATGCGATGTTTCGTATTTTCTCTCTTATGTCTTATCTTAAAACCTAAGAGGCCGTGTCATGTGTCTAACATGGACACGTACCGAACATGCGATGGACACGTGTTTTTATGTGTTAGTATCAAAAAAAATTATCAGCTCAGACACGGCTCGGATATGTCTGCAGACGGTTCGGACACGTCTGGACACGGTTCGGATACGGCTGAGACGGCTCGGACCCAATTGGGTAGCTGCTTACTTACACTACAAGAAAAATGTAGATTAGCGATGGAAAATATGCCGTTCGAAATTAACGACAGAAATCATTGATTAATTTAGCGACGGTACTATTACTCGTCGCTAAATTTGAAGGGAATTCATCACGGCAAAAATTGCGCCGGACATTAGCGACGGAAAAATACATCCGTCAGTAATCACTACAAGTTAGCGACGAATAATTGCCGACGGAAAAATATATCGTCGCTAAATTTGGAGAGAATTCATCTTGGCAAAATTTGCAACGGACATTAGCGACGGGAAAATATACCGTCGCTAAATTTGGAGGGAATTATTGGCGAAATAAAACAAAATTGAGTTTACTTACGGAAAATGCCGTCTTTAAATTCAGTTGGTTAATGGATTTAGCGACGAAAATTTTCGTTCCGTCGGTAAAATGGCGGGAATTATTGGCGGAATAAAATTTTTTTGAGTTTACCTACGGAAATTTCCGTCGGTAATTCCGTTGGTAAATTCTTTTTAAATATCGGCTCACCCGACATCTCCCCCTCTACGTTTTCTTCTTCCTTCTTCCTTCTTCATGCGTCTCCTTTTCGATTTTTTTCTCTCCGGTTTCTCTGTTGTGGACTCCTTTTCTACTCGTCAGAGTTGTCTTGTCCAGCCATTGTCATCGTGTCCTTTGGTGGAGGTATTTTTGCAACTACTGTCATGTGTTTTTTCATATATTGGATGAAAGTTAATTTAGGTATTTAATTACTTTCATTTATTTGTGTATTTTGTGATTGGAAAACAACTTTAAGCTATAAATGGTAGTGATAAATTTCTGATTCTAGCAGTGCGAGGTGGGTTGTGGTTCGCAAAGATTTTATCTTAGGCTTAAACAATTTCTCTGACCAAATTCAGGGGGCTAGCTGAACAAACTTTATCGTATGAAAGCAGAAAAGAATTGTGAAAACTTTCTGTGTATTTTCATTCACTAATCACTATACATCGTCTTGTCTTATATACATGGCCGTCTATACCACTAATCTTGATAACTAACTAACTGAAAGAAAACCACTAACAATAAATAATCATCATCCCCCCTCAAGTTGGAGCTTGTAAGAAATCGAACAAGCCCAACTTGGCAACAAAGGCAGTAAAAGCAGGAGTGGAAAGGTATTTGGTGAACATATCAGCCAGCTGGGTGGAGGACGAAGTGTGAGACAAAGAAAGAAAACCTTTGCGCAACTGGTCACGAACAATGTGACAATCAGTATCTAGGTGTTTGGTCCGTTCGTGAAACACGGGATTAGCAGCAATGTGGAGGGCGGCTTGATTGTCGCACTTCAGAGAAATAGGAAGAGTGACTGGAATTTGAAAATCGCGCAAGATATAAGAAATCCATAAAAGTTCACAAACAACAGAGCTCATACTGCGATACTCGGCTTCGGCAGACGATTTGGAGACTGTGGATTGCTTCTTCGATTTCCAAGAAAACAAGGAGGAACCCAGAAACACACAAAAGCCCAAAATGGAGCGACAAGAATCAGGGCAGGCTGCCTAATCGGCATCACAATACGCCATAAGCTGAAACTTTGAACCAACGGGATAAAACAACCCCAAAGAAGGACAAACCTTCAAATACCGTAAAACATGTTGGGCCACCTGCCAATGGGTAACCGCAGGCGCATGAACAAACTGGCTAAGCTGATGAACAACAAACGTAATGTCCGGCCAAGTGTAACCCAAGTACAACAATTTACCGACCAACTGTCGATAAGGTTGAGGATCCTCAAGAGGCAAGCCATCGGTAGCGGTTAAAACCAAGCCCTTCTGTAGAGGAGTAGTAGCCGACTTACTACCCATCAAACCGACATCGGCAACCAGATCCAAGACATACTTCCTCTGGTTAATGTAAATACCGCAAAAAGACTGGGCAATCTCAAGACCTAAAAAATATTTAGCATGTTGAAGATCTTTAATAGTAAAAACATCATCCAAAAACACCTTCACTTTCTGAATCTCCTCAACTGAATCACCAGTGAGCAACATATCATCGACGTAAACCAATTGAAGCAAAAAACAAGAAGAAGTCTTCAAGGTAAATAAGCAATGATCATTCGGGCACTGCTGAAAACCATATGATTGTAGCCGAGAGGTTAGCTCAGCATTCCACTGCCGAGAAGCCTGCTTCAGACCATACAACGAGCGCTTCAATTTACAAACGTCATTTGGGCTAGCTTGCGTATAGCCTTTAGGCAGAAGCATATAGACGTCTTCGTCCAGATACCCATGAAGAAAAGCATTATTGATCTCAAGCTGGTGTAAAGGCCACTACTTAGCAGCTACAAGGGCAAATAAAATCCTTACAGTCACAACCTTAGCCACCGGTGAGACGCTATCATGATAGTCAACGCTCTCAATCTAATTATAGCCCTTGGCTACCAAACGAGCCTTAAATCGATCAACTTCCTCATTTGGTTTCAATTTCACCTTGTAGACCCATTTAGAACCGATTGCCCTCTTCCCTTCAGGTAACTGGGTAAGCTCCCAAGTGCCATTAGCTTCAAGAGCAGCGAGCTCAGAATCCATAGCCGCAACCCAGTTGGGATCTTTGCTAGCATGGAAATAAGAGGCGGGCTCATAAACAGTAGAAACATTAGCAAGAAATTCAACATAAGAGGCACTGAAATTAGGGTTTACAATGAACAGAAAAGTATTAGGAGTGTAAGGAGAAGAAGAAGGCACACTGGGAGACATCAAATAAGAAGGTCGGTGGCGGATATGAGAGACAATGTTGGGTCTTGAATTTTTTTGATTTTCTAAATTTCTTAATTGGTTATTTATGTTTGTTTATTGGTTTAAATTTATTATTATTATTATTGAGTTGGGCCATTAATTAGAACTTGATGGGAAGAATTAGAAATTGAAATTTGAATGAAGGTTAGGATTAAGTTAGAATTTAGTTAGATTAAGTAGCTAGTAGGCATGAGTTGAATGAAGGAAGGGTAAATTTGGAAAGGCTAAGTAAGTTAGGGGTATAATGGGAAGAGAAGGAGGAATAAAGAGGCAAAATTTAGAAGGAGAAGAGAAGTTGTCGTGGAAACATAGAAAAGAAGAAGAGAAAAAATGTGAGGGAGAGAGAGACAAGAAGAAAAATCGAAAAGGTTAGGGAAAAAGAAGGAAATTTTCGTGGAAAGAGGAAGAATCAAGGCTTTTAAGGTAAGTTTTCATCTTCTTCATGCTTTACTTAAGGAAATGAGTTGTTGTGTTATGATGAAGGAATCCTAGAGAGAGAAAGGGGTTTGTGTAGAAGAAGAAGATAGCGAGAATCCATAGGGGTTTTGGGTTTCTAAGCTAGGTTTGGAGTTTTCTAACCTACATGAACCATGAGTAGGTTAAATTAGAGCTTGATTAAGGTTAATGGCATTTTGTTGTGATTTTGGAAATTTGGGGGAAATTCCCAATTGAATTGAAATTGAATTGAAATGTTGTTTGTGTTTAGGAAATCAAGAGCCTCTTCAAGAGCAAGAGGAAGGAGGCCATTGAATTTGGATTTTAAGAGTATAAGGTGGGTAATTTATTTATAGTTGTTGTGTAATATGAGCAAAATGCTTTGTGTGTGGAATATGTGCTA
>JANKOE010000206.1:24176326-24191583 GCA_026284465.1 Erythroxylum citrifolium | reverse complement strand
TATACATTACAAATTTATAATATTTATAATTTAATTACTAATTTTAAAATTTTTCATATTTATTTATGCATTAAAATCATATAATTTAAAATTTTTATATTTATTTTTATATAAAAATTATATAATATTATAACAAAATAATCTAAATGGGCATTATCACTGCGCGTATGCACAGTAATAATCTGCTAGTTCGTTTCTATCTCTATTTTCCATTTCACTTCATTTTCAACTCTTATTTCAGCTCATCACACTCTTAAACAAATTAAAAAACCATAATTAAACACAAACATCAAAACTAGAAAATCAATCAGGCATCTCCTCATTTCCTGCATTTCTGATTTTGATTTTTGAGTTTTATTTTGGATTTTGGAGTTTTTTGTGAATTATTTTAATTAAAAAGAATTACATCATTATTATTTAATTAATTGTAGATATTTAATTGCTGATTATATAAAATTCTGGATTATTCTTTGTAATTTTATTTTATTTGTATAGTTAAAAATTAATTAGAAGAAAAAAACATTAGCGAGATGTCATGGATGTGACCTAAAATATTACGCCCTTAACAGTTGTTGCCGGTGTGACCGTGTAATAAACCCTGTTAGATCCTTTTCAATAAAGATATCATTTAATTTAAAATTTTTTAAAACACATTCAGACATCAATTAACTTTCACTGACGTATATTTGGAATTTTGCTTAAATTAATTCTACTCCTTTCCCGCCCGATGACACTTATACATATCTGTAACTCTTTAATGTTTTAGTATTTTTTAGGATATGCCACCCTCTGCTAGGCAATATTTTGAATTTATAGGTCGGCTATTTAAAATGACAATTTATTTAGTTGTTATTGATGAAATCTGTAGATTATTAATGTTACTTTAATAAACATTAAATAATCTAACATGTTTGCAAAGAAGTCTTCCTTTTATTTAAAATCTGGTTAAGAAGAATTACATTTCATTGTCATTTCGTTTCCATTTCCATTTCCATTCTCATCCTCCTGTTTTACTTCTTCAAAATGAGTTACGCAGAAAATATATCTCAAGTTCATAAAATTAAATCTGTTATTGGGTGTGTTACAAAGAAAACTTCCTTATCACAAAACCAGATAACTGCGTCTTTTCCTTTACTATTTCGTATTTTTAAGGAGGAAGAAGCAAATTGATATAAATAATGCATAACTTTACATAACATTTTTTTTACTTGATTAGAGAAAAAATTTTGTACCAAAAATTTTGTTGCGAGGTTCTTAAGAGCTAATGACAACAACATTAATTTAGTTGAAAAAAAAATAAAAAGCTTGCCTTTTTTTGGAGAGAAAGCATATTCATGGGTATTTTTATAATTTTCATGCTCATTTTTATACATGTTGTTTTTAATCTTCTATTTTTCTAAATTCTTTTGTTTTCAAATATAGACAAATTAACAGCTGATGAATTTATGGGTGAAATCGCAGAAGAACATGCTTATTTAGCAGGTCATGATGAAAGCTGTAGACATGTTTTGGTAATTTCCAGACTCTATCAATTATGTGTTTTCTTCAATACTATTTACCTTTTGAATTTCTAAATTTCATTTTCACATTTAAGGTTTCTAAACTTGTTACTAATCCTCATTTTTTCCTTTCTTTGCTAAAGATATTTCGCCTTAAACAAAATTACACGAAGTTTCTTTCACGAAAAATGTAAGTCATGTATAATTTTTCTTTATATTTCCCAATTTTTATCTCCGTTATTTGATAATTTCCCAACTGTCATATTTTGGTTTGATTTTTGTAGGTTCACACATTTCATGTGTTTACTTTGGAAGTTGCCATATCAACAATGCGTAAAAAGTGCGAACAATTTATTATTATTATTTATGCAAGTATGTTTACTCGTTAACAATAAAATTATAATAACTATTTATCAAATAATTTCTTTTGACAACATAATATTTTTTATATTTTTAGGTTTTGATAGTTTTGCTATGCCTTTCATGAATACTTTTTTATCTGCATTTAAAATTATTGTCAACTATTATATGTCCATACTTTACAAGATGTTCCTCATCGATCCCCCATCTTTGTTTTGTTGTATATGGAAGGAGATATTCATACCTATTCCTGTTGTTTATATTCTTATTGTTTTTCCAAAGTGTGGTATTCTATTAATATATAATCCAAAATTTTATTTTTATTACAAGATATGAAATCATTTTTCCAATTTTCAACCATCACAGATATCATATATTCACCTGACTTTGAAGAAACATTGGAATTCCCCAAACATCTTTCCATAAGATCAACTGTTAAAGATGGGTCACACTCTTCAAGGTTTTCGTTATCAGTGTTGCAATATTCTAACCCAGACAAACCATGGCATCTTAGTTTAACTGCACCAGCTTCTACGCCCTACATTAATTTGTTAAATGCTATATCTACTTCCTTTGGATCGCCTCATGGAACAGCTACCAATAAAACTTTATTTCCATCTACTCTAATTCCACGGCGAGTTACCGAACCAGTTAAATTTGCTCAGCCACAAACCCCACAACCTACTTTTTTTCAGTCGCCAGTTATTTATTTGTTTTCCGAAAGAACTAATACATCTTGGGAATGTAACGAGGCATTTTTACCGTTCTTAAAATTTTACAGGATCCCCTACAATGAAACTATTTATAGGTCAATTATGCGATCTTCAATCGGTGGTCTCTTATCTATTGTACCCTCTTGTCTAAATGGAAGTAACTTTTCTATATCAAATCGATTTTAAGATAAGGATAGTGTACACCTTATTTTTATTATATATGATCGCGCCTTTTTTTATATAATGAAATGCGTATTTGATTAAATCTTTTTCACTCTTATAAGAATATGAATTTATATTTACCCAATTTTAGATTAATAAAAGAACAATTATTAAGTTCAAGGTCATGGAAAATTGGTATTTATGAAATATCAATACCAACAATTAATTAAGCTTTTCATTTAAAACAAAAATTTACAGTCGTGAATAAATTAATATGTTTATTTTATATTAATCAGCAACAAATGCATCCTATTGCTGTTCATAATTTATCATTTAATAAAAATCATTTTGATTTAGGAAAATTTAAGTTATTATTATTCACAATTAACCATTTATTTAGTTAATTATATTTAAATGGATAAATGAATTCTAATGTTTCTTAAATATATTATAATTAATTAGTAAATCGATAATGTCATTATTACTCAGTTAATTAAAAATGTTTTAATGAATTATGTAATTATTTAACAAAGAGGTTGCCAAATCATATTTGCATCTGACTGTTAATTGACAGGCGTGACTAATTATAGATTTATATATACTGAATATCATATTATCATAATTAATAATGTGGTAGGATATATATAAATGTCAATATTAACTATTTAATCGATGGCTTTAAATTTAAAACATCAATCAATTAATTATATATTAATTATTTTTATTATATCTGAATGGATGTGATAATACATTTATAAATTAATTCTATTTTTATAAAACAATAAATTAAATATTTCGTAATTGCTATTAATTATATCAAAATTAATTACATAGTGCACGTTATTCTTCATCGTTATATACTAAATATGTATAATAACATTATGATATATATTAACTATAATTAAATGATTATATTTTGATAACTATTAATTGTATAAAAAATAATTCATTCACTATTATTTAAGTAAATTCAATAAGAACTATATAATAATTAATAATAATTGACAATTATCGTTAATTCAGTTACATAAATATCAAATATTAATATTTACTACTTAATCAACTAGCTATATTTTAATTAATCAAATAATTAATTATATGCCAATTATTATTCATAATTATTGAATTAATTAATTATATTCTCATTACTATTAATTATACCAAAATTAATTATTAAACCATCATTTAAGTACATTTAAATTGTACGAATTAATATATATTTAAATAGTACCAATTAATATTAACTGTTTATTATTGTTCATTATTTTAGACTACATATGTATAATAACATTATTATATATATTATTTATAATTTATAGATTATATTATCATAACTCTTAATTATAATTCATTAACTATTATTTAAGTCAATTAATTATTGTTAACAATGATTGAATATATTTATTATATTAAAAAATGCTTTATTATATTAAAATTAATTAGTTAACAATAGTTTAAATTTATTTAAATAATAAAATCAAAAAATAGTCACTCTAGACTTATCTAAATTAATCAAGCATGTAAAATATATATATATATAACTCATTAAAACATTTAAAATTAAGACTTCTATTTTCAAATAAATGACATAGATATATATATATATATATATATATATATATATATAATAAGAAAAAAATATTTACAGTCTACTCTGATTTAAATAATTAATCTCTTAATTATGATTTAATTGGTAAATTAATTATATAAAAATTACAGTTGACAAAAAAAGTCTAAATTAAGTAGCCCCAATAACTCTAAGCTTAATTTAATAATAACATTTTATTTTATTTAGATTTATTAATGACTTACTTATATTTAAATTAATCAATATGTTAATCATATTTAAATTATTTAATCAATTTTATATAAATTATATTTAGACGCAAGCGTGATCATTTCAGTGATTATTACTATATAATAATTAATCATAATTGCGTATATATTTTTAACTAGTTAATCAATTAATTCTTATATTTACACTTAATATTAATTATTATTACCTTATATTATTTTGACCTTGAAAATATTCGGATATTTATAAAAAGTTTATTTATTTAATTTGATTGTATAAATGTTAATTTTGAATTCGTTGAAATTTATCAACATTTCGTGGTATATTTTATAATTAATCAAATAATCTAGTTATTATTAAATTTAGGATTTTATAATTTTTACAAATCACGGATGTGACTTAAATATTTAATAAATTATTTTTTCTGATTTTAATTTAAATCATGTTTTTACAGTCAAGGGTGTGACCTATGATTAAAAACTCCTATAAATAAATAAAATTAAATTGTAAATGAGGAAATGTTTATACGCTCATTGTAATTTAATTAATTATAATCTTTTTATATTTAACTGAAACTGAAAACAAATTAAAGGTTTATTTAATTAAGAAATTATGAATGATGGATTTTTCTTATCAAACATTAAAATTGTTTAATATTTTGTATACATTGTGTCTTTACAAAATACATGATAAATAATTAGTTTTTATTTTTATAAATATCATTTTATATTTGCAGTTAGACTTTTCTTCTTCTTTTTTTTCTTTCTGAAATTGTTGTCCTGACGGGATTTGACCTTCACTCTTTTTAGGTTTTCTTCTTATTGCCAAGTTGATTCTTGCACTATTCAGGTATGTTTAGTCACGACATATTCCTTTTCATTGACATGATAATTAGTTTCTTGTTTATTTTTCCATATTTCATGACTTAAATATACAATTTTACTTTATTAGTATACCCAGTTACATCATATTGCCATGAATTAACTTTTTTATATATCTCCTAATCCTTTATTTATCTTGCGCTATATTTAACCCATATTATTTTGCAGACTTTTCAAATTTTTTACTGATTCATTAAATGATTAGATAACCTTATCTGTTAAATATATAGTTCGTTAGATTTTTGTTAAATGTATTGTTATCCTTATTTGTCAAATCTATGCTTGTTAGATTTTTTTTTTATATTAACAAATACAGATGTTAGTGCTTCATGACAAACTCTTTATTAAATCTATGTTTTGTTACATGTATTATTTTATTTTCATAGATAAAGATGATATTATTGCTTCATTTTTTTTGCCTGTTATATCTTGATATTTTTTAATTATACCCAACATTTATAAATGTAATATATACTTTTTTATACATATCTCCTTTAATAATATTTATAATATATATGAAATTCTATTTTATATATATATATATATATATATATTTCACGAATATTGTTACTACAAATATTTTGATATTTTGAAAAAATATTATCAATTGATACATCAAAAGCGTAAATGTTGTCTGCATCATTCAGGCATTCAAATATAGATAGAAATGCCAATAGGCGTCAAAAGTATGTTGAAATGGCAAATGATAAAAAACAAGAATTGTTACAACGACGTATAGAAACTCGAGCTGCAAAAAAGAGATGCGCTACTTTACCTACTCTTCATCAAACAATTATTGATTAACATAGCTATTCTTTCATTAATAGTGAACCTTCCAACAGTCAACTTCTCATTCATCAATCCTCTAGTCAACAAATACAAAATCAATCTTTCGATTTTGATGGAAATCATATTAATCAAGGTATGGTTTTTTTAACCTATATTTTTACTATTTTTAATATGACTACTCCACAAAGTGATCATGTTCTTTTTATATGTTTTAAGGGATAAATCATCACGCCTCTTCCTCAAAGTTAGCAGTTTTGCATAATTTACCTGTTGAGCCTCAACAACTTCGTTTTGTTCCAAATTGTGAACATTGTCATCCAAAACGATTTTATCTTGAACTTCCATCATTTTGTTTTTTGTCGAGACAAATTTCCATTATTGCTCCTTAAATGCCTTATCGTTTGAAACGGTTATTTTTTGGCAATGAAAAAGAATTAGAACATTTCAAGAAGAATATTCGTACATACAATAACAATGTAGCTTTTACTTCCTATGGAGCTAGATATGATTGCGAATAACAAAAAACAAGAAAGGGGTTTATACATTTCGTGTTCAAGGGCAAGTTTATCATTTCCTTGACAATTTAGTGCCAACAACCAATAAGGTATCTGGAATCCAACTCTATTTCTTTGATACTGATGAAGAACTAAAAAAAAGGACTGACAGTTGTGATAAACTTCGTGAGAGTGCATTAAAACTAATTATGGAAGTTCTTCAAGATAACCCTTATGCCAAATTCTTTCGAAGTCTTAGAGATATTCCATCACTTGATAATCATGAAATAGTTCTAAGATGTTATCTCAGCCTTGATCAACGTGTTTATAATCTTCCTACTACATCACAAGTGAATACTATATGGACTGAAATTGATGATGAACAAATTGACAAATGTCCTCACATCCAAGTCTATGCTCACTCGGATACAAGTTATAGAATTCAATCTTATTATGCATGTTATGACCTGCTTCAATATCCTCTTTTATTTCCTCGCGGTGAATCTGGACGACATCGTGGCATTAAATGGTTGATTCCATAAAGAAACAGGAGCAGAGTTTTAGATGAAGGGAGTGATGTTTATTTTAACACCTTTACTCATCCATCTGAATTATTCACTCTGGAAAACACAAGCAAGTTTGTCTTTTTTATCATTTTCCAAATATTATTTAATTCCAAGGTTTTATTTATCAATTTTATTTTCTTTACTACTAGTTGCTGAAGAAGGATACTGTGAAGATGGTTTAGTTTCCACTAGAGAATATTATTGGTATCGGCTCCAAATGAGAGAAAATGATGAATCCATACTGCTCCATAGCGTAAGACTGCTTCAACAATTTGTTGTTGGTACTTATATAAAGATTGAAATGTCTCGACTTGATTTACTTAGAAAAAATGAGATACGGACAGAAATTTTGCAAGGTGTTTTGGATAGTATTATCGTTGGTCAAATAGAAGGTTCTAGAACTAGTCGTCGAGTAGTACTCCTATCTTCATTTATCGGTGGTCCAAGGGGCATGAAGCAATGTTATCTCGATGCAATGACTCTAGTACAAAAATATAGTAAACCAAATATTTTTCTCATTATGAATAGCAACCCTATGTGGAGAGAAATACAAGACAATCTTAAATTTCATGAAAAGGCGCAAGATAGATAGGATTTATTGGCTAGAGTATTCAGAGCTAAATTTGAAATTCTAAAAAACGAGTTAATAAAAAAAATCTTTAGCGATGTGGCCGCATTTGTTTATGTTATTGAATTTCAGAAGCGTGGATTCCCTCATGCTCATTTATCGCTAATACTTAAGCCGCATTTTAAATTTCTAAATCCAGCTTCTTACGATTATATCATATCTGCTGAAATACCTAATCCTGATCAAAATTTGCGGTTATTTTCTCTTGTCATTAAGCATATGATTCATGGTCCTTGTGGTTTTATGAACAAAGATTGTCCTTGCATGAGAAATGATGTGTGTAAAAACCATTATCCCAAGAATTTTGCTCCTTTTATTGTTCATGGTGAAGACAATTATCCATGCTATAGACGAAGAGATGATGGAAGGAAAGCGAAAATTTGCAGACATGAGGTTGATAATAGGTGGGTAGTTCCTCAAAATCCATACCTTTTGATGCTACTTGATTGTCGCATCAATGTTAAAAATATGTTCAATTGTGAAGCTCGTTAAGAACTTATACAAATATGTCTTTAAGGGCCATGACCTTGTCAACTTTAGCATTATCGATCAAGAGAACACAACTAATATTGATGAAATCAGTAATTTCCAAGTAGGTCGTTGGATTTCACCCCCTGAAGCTTTATGACGCATGTATGAATTTTGTCTAGTAGAGATTAATCCATCAATTTATATACTGCAAGTTCACCTCCCAGATCAACAGTTTATTTCACCTCCCAGATCAACAGTTTATTTCCTTTGATAAAAATGTTGATTTGTTTTATTTGTTGAAAAATATCGACTTCTTAAAAGCAATGCTAACCGAATTTTCCAAGATGAATTTGACAAATAAAAAGGCAGAAGAGATGAAATGTCTATATAACGATTTTCTAGAACATTTTGTTTGGAATCGAAAAACAAGAACATGGTCGGAAAGAAGTCGAAGAAAAGTAATAGGAAGATTGGTTACTATTGACCCTAGAGAAGGAGAAAGGTATTACTTAAGGTTGTTACTCATGCATGTTAAAGGACCAATGTCATTTGATAACTTGTTAACTGTTGATGGTGATAAGAGAAGCTGTTTTAGGGAAGCTACACTACAATTAGGATTGCTAACGTCTGACTCTTATATAGAACAAACACTTGAGGAAGCTATTATGTTTCAAATGCCAGTATCCCTTAGACTTTTATTTGCTACATTCTTGTTTTATTGTTCACCCACAGATCCTAAGTAGCTCTGGGAAACATTCAAGGATGACCTTTTTTCTGACTATTGGTATGCTTCTTCTTCCTATAATACGTATACATCTGATGACATTACAAAAATGGCCCTTCAAGATATTAATAAATCTCTAGATCAAATGGGAAAAAGCTTGGCCGATTATCATTTTACTAATCATCAGTTTCATGTTGATTATCATCAATATCAAACTAAGGAAATACAAAGTGAGATGAATATACAGATTGATCTAGAAGACCTATTGTTACAATCAAGGTTAAATAATGAGCAAAAGTACATATTTGATTTAATTATGAAGTCAGTTTTGACTTCAAGTGGTGGAATTTTTTTTATTGATGGTACTAGCGGAACTGAAAAAACTTTCTTATATCAAGCTCTCTTTGCAAATTTACGATCACAGGGGAATATTGCAATTATTGTTGCTACATTAGGTGTTGCAGCATCAGTCCTTCTAGGTGGTAGGACATCTCACTCAAGATTTAAAATTTCGCTTGATTTGTCGAAGAAAAAAGTGTCAATTAAGCAAACAAAGCAGTATAGCAAAATTGATATTTGAATATAGTCTTATCTTATGGGACAAGGCTTCCATGGCAAAACGAGAAGCCAAAGAAGCATTTCATGATTTGCTTCAAGATATCATGGACTCTAATCAACCTTTTGGAGGAAATTTTGTTGTATTTGGTGGTGACTTTCGTCAAACTTTGTCGATTATTGACCAAGCTACAAAACAATAACTGATTGATTCGAGTCTTCTAAATTCACATCTCTGACCACAATTGTGTAATTTCTCTTTGATGGCAAATATGAGAGCTATATCAAATTCAACTTTTGTTAATTTTTATTACGCGCTGAAGAAGGCACTGAACCAGTAGATGAGCAAGTTCAAATATGCTTGCCAAAAGAATTGGTTATTCCTTATGACAACAAGGATGAGTCTCTTAATAGGTTACTATTTTTTCCATTATATATTTTACTATCCTTTTTTTACAATTACAATTACATTTTCCTAATACATTGTTACCTTCACCAGGTTACTTGAAAACATGTTCCCTGACCTAACCTTATATTCATTTGATTCATATCAGATGATAAACAAATGCGTACTATGTCCAATGAACAATTTTGTTGACGAAATTAAAGACATGATGATTCAAAATTGTTAGGAAATATGCATTCATGTATGAGTTTTGACAAGACGGTTGACCGAAGACATCAAGCTGATTATGAAGATTTTCTCAATTCTTTAAATCCTAAAGGCTTACCTCTACACAAACTCTTACTCAAAGAAGGCTCCCCAATTATGCTACTGAGAAATTTGAATCCAACTGAGGGAATGTGCAATGGGACAAGGCTGATATGCAGACAATTAAAAGATCATACAATTTCTGCAAAAATTTTGTTTGGACCTCGCAAAAGAAAATTTATTTTTATACCTAAAATTCCCTTGGAATCTTCAGAAAATGAAAAAAATGGAATTCCTTTCTTCATAACATAGTTCCCTTTTCGTTTGTGTTTTGCAATGACCATAAACAAATCCCAAGGTCAAACACTTGATCACGTTGGAATTTATCTCTGTCAACTTGTATTCTCATATGGGCAACTATATATGGCTTTGTCAAGAGCTCGAACTCCTGAATCAGTTAAAGCTGAATCTTTAAAGTTTGATAAAAAAAAGGAAATATTGTGTTTCATGAAAAAATCAATTAGTCAAATTATAAAAGATCAAGTTGTCAGGAGGCATGTTAATTGTTTCTTTTCAACTCGATGTAATTTCATTTCATATAAAAAATTATTTCTCTTAACTAATTCATTAAACGGATTGTTTCAAGATGAAAAACCGTTTATTGATTAAGTATATTTTACCTGGTGCTCAATGGTAGTCTTGTGAAATTATCGTCCAAGAAAAACAACATATTGTCACTTCACCTTGTACACCATTAAAGAGACAAAATTTTATCTTCTTTGATTCTGAGCTATAACAATTACGCTTTCTTCATCTAACATGTTTTTTACTAAATTATTAATAATTTTCTTATTATTAATAGGGATCACAAATTGAAGGTATTGTATTCAACAATGATATCCAACGAATGAGCCACATCTTGCAGCTGTGTTAAAAATATATTATTTCTAATGCCATTGTGAAGTCAATTCTGGCTCAATATCAAACTGAAGATTTGAAAATACAATGGATAATTACAAGCCGCACTGTCATTGAACTTGTGAAAGATGATGATACCATCATCCCCGTGAAATTTAACTGTACACCTTTCAGCGATCTTATCAACTGTGTAAACGACGAGAAAAAATTAGTTGGTCAGATCCTTAATCTATTGCTTTATATATTGTTCACAATTTTATCTATTATATCTAATTATATTTATGCTTAACACGTGATAGATATTTGCTTTATATATTGTTCACAATTTTATCTATTATATCTAATTATATTTATGCTTAACACGTGATAGATATTTTAGCTATCGTTATTGAAGTTTTAGATAAAACAGAAATCAACAGAGATGGAAGAAATTCAATTGTGCAAAAATTTGTTATCGCCAATAAAAAGTAATTTTAATTCTCCATTATTCTTTATATTTTGTATGAAACTGAGATAAATTCTTTGTTTTTTTTACATTTCTTTTTTTATTAGACGCTAAACAGTTGTATTGTCGATGTGGAATTCTTTTGTTAACAACGAGGGCCAATAAATTATTGAATCCTTACACTCTTATCCACTAATTATGTGTAGGAGATTGAAAGTAAACTTTTATAATAGTATATTTTTTCTTCATCATAATATTACATGTTATTAGTTATCTTTTTATTTTATTTTAAAGTTGGAATAAAAAATTTTAGATGTTGCATTATCGACCTGGTTCGACTTAGTAATTCTTGTTGATCCACCAATATAGGAAGTTGCAGATCTTAAAAATTAGTACTCCCTTATCTTTGCTCCAACATCTTTGTTCCAACAATCTATAAAATTATATATCTTGACTTCAACTGTCAATAAAATTATGTAGAAAATTTATAAAATTTTGATGCTTTCATATTTATAATTATTATGTTACAAATTATATAGAAATTTTATAAAATTTTTATGCTCTGATATTTATAATTCTTATGTTACAGGGCACTACAAAATAATAAGGAAATTAAAAAACTTATCATGGAACGATCTTACCTGAGATATAATCCTGATGTATCTTTCGGATCTCATCAGAAAATCACCAAAATCATGTTATTGAATTCTGTCAGTAAGGGAACTACATCTATATATTCTTATAAATTATTACGTATTAATTTTTTAATTGAAATCTTTTTATGGGTTATTTCCCGATATCATGGATTAAAGTTAAAATTCCTTCCACCACATCTTGCAAAAATACTGGTATATAGCATGCAAGAGATATTTTCGTTCTACAGCTACTACCTACGGAGTTCCATTCACTTGTAATTCTTGCAGAGAAAAACTTACGGTTGAACTCAGGTTTGCATCTTCTCTTTTCACTATTCAATTTACTGCTTTTTGCTTCTCATCTGGATTTTTAATTTTGGATGCGGATCAACTATAGCCTACCCAACAAGCATAGACGGAGCTAGTTGGGGCCCAACGGTGCACTGGGCCCCCCAAAATTTATAAAAACTAAATATTTTGATTTTTAATTAATATATATATATATATATACAAGGACAGAGTTATTTAGAGTTCAGTGGTATACTCGGCCCCCCAAGATTTAAAAACTTAAATATTTGAGCCCTTCTATCTTAAATTCTTGGCTCTGTCACTGCCAACAAGCTAGGTTTTTTATACTCCCACTACTGCTCTCTGGGTGCTATGCCACCGCCACCGCCATCGCCATTATTTATTACTGCATTGGTGTGACTTACTTATGTCACACCCGTTGGGTAGGTTTTTTATACTCCCACTACTACTCTCTGGGTGTTGTGCCATCGCCATCGCCATTATTTATTACAGCATGGGTGTGACTTACTTATGTCACACCCGTGAGACATATTTTTGCAATAATAAATAATGGCTCTCACAGTTGTGACCTATATTAAAATTTATCAATTGTTTAATATAGGTGTCGATCAGACGTTGATTTGATCGACGAAATAGGGACTATCACGACTTTTATTTTTGGTGAGCTTGTTGAAAGACTTTTGAATTTCACTGTCATTGAAGCTATGCAATATTACAATGAGGTTATTTTTTCGATATATTTTTCTTTTACATTTAAAATTTAATATAACACCAATTATCTTTATATGGCTATTTCCTTAACAATTGACATTTTTGCATTCCCATAATAAGAACTTGGAACTTCCTCTAGAAAAGGTGTACATATAATTGAGAAGCAAAACATTTATTCTTCATGTCAAACTAGCAAACATTCAGTCATCAGATGCAATGCAACGATTTACTATTATTTATTACCGTAAAATTGGTGATGATGAACTACAAAAGCCTTCGCTTTTACCCGCAAAAGATGACCAAATTTCAACTGATGATCAATATGACAGTGCTGAAAGTATACCTCTACCTATTTCAGGTATTTCTTATCTGTCATTATTTATTAATTCAGCTTTAGCATTATCATCTGTTAGTTATCTATCAGGCATTTTTTTATAAATAATCTCACCTTATATATTCTGTGGCTAATATACTTTCATTTTTTATATCTTCAGAGCATACTGCTGAATCTTCTTCGTCAATCAGACAATGCCTCCATAAAAGATTCAGCCATATTGAAAACAATTCATAGTCACATGCATATATGATCATTAGCAATACCGAATCTACACCGCAGTTAGATACAGACGGTGATCGCAGTAACAAAAAACCTAAATTTTCATAGGCTTTTTCTGTAGAGCAAATTGATCAAATGACTAGTGTACCTTTTGTGCTTTTATTTCATATTATCTTAAACCTCAATATTCTGGACATCATATAATTCTAAATATAATTCTTCATATCCATATGATGGTTTTTTGGTTGTTAATTCACAGTCGTTGATAATTTTTAATTACTTAGATCATAACCCTTTATTGTTTTTATTAGACTATATATATAATATAATATAATATAATATTATATTATATACAATAAAAAGTTCTAACTATTTAAATACACTTAAATCATTGGTTAAATAATTAATTTTTATGTAATTAATAGTGATTGGAACATAATAAATTAATTCAATTATTATTAATAATCATTGGTATATAATTTATTATCTAATTTGTTAAAATTTAGTTACTTGATTAAATAGTCAATATTAATATATGTTATCGCATTAATAATTATTGTTAATTATTATATACTTTATATCACTGAATAATTTTTCATCCTATTATTTCAATATACTTAAATAATAGTTGATTAATTAATTTTGATATAATTAATCTCGCGTGTGTGACTGAAATAAGTCACACCCGTGACTCAAATCGAATTGGTATCACACCCGTGACTTATATATATATATATATTGTTGGATCCCGTTTTCGGAACCCAACATCGGAATCAAAAATCGAAAGACGAAAAGGGGGTGAGACCGAAAGAACGAAAATCGTAGCCCTAAAATGGGCCGAAAGCAAACGAAAAACAAAGTGGGCCAAACGACAAAACGAATAAATGGACGGAAATCAAAAGCGAAAAATCGAAAAACAAAATGGCGGAACCGAAAGAAAAACAAATCGGATCAAAAAGCGAAGGAATCGAAAACGCGTGCGAAAACCAAAGAAATCGATAGGTTCGGAATCCAAGAAAACAAAATGCTTAAGGACGAACTATTAACTCCGACATCCGAAAACGTGCACTTTAGAAGAAAACAAACAAACAAACGTTGGAAAACTATAAGACGATCCTGATCTAAACCAATCCAAATCGGTGTAAATTTTTTTTTCATTCAAATCAATTCAACGTCCCAATTGAAAAATCATCAATTCCCCAACCTCAATTCATTATTTCTTCAAATTCCATCATATCTTATATCCCATCATTTAAAAAAAAGTCTTATTTCTCTTTTGTCATAAAATCCCACACATGTCTAAACACCATCAAAACTATAAACAAAGAGCACTTCAATATTTCAAATCCATCAACACAATCATCGGACCTCCTGTCCGGAATCCAAACACAATC